>JAQIXA010002657.1:0-16866 GCA_034699045.1 Nanhermannia cf. coronata Gr-Ori-00579 | reverse complement strand
ACAACAATAACAACAACGACGACGACACAAGCACCAACAACAACTAGTACAACAACAACACAAGCACCAACAACTGCATCTACAACAATAAAAGTACTTTCCTCATCAGAACGAAGTGCTGATCTAATTACCCCAGCACCTCCTGTCTCACCCGTTACAGGATATGCAAAACTAACCCCACCCCCGAATCAGCAATTAATTGACAATGATTCTCAATTCTTGACACCTCCACCTACTCCGCCATCACAACAACAATCATCAACAACTTTAAGGCAAAATGATCATGTAATTTAATTAATATAATTTATGATAAACTTTAAACTATGATACAGTTTTCTTAGAAAAAGAATATTTTGAATTCCAAATTTGAGATTTTTCAAACTAATATGCAAATTAGAAAATAATAGGGTACTAGTACTAATACTTACTTGTCTTTAGTACTGCAACTGCATCAAACATCAGTACCTACTCAGTACCCTACCAAAAAATTTCGAAATAATTCATTTCAGCATTATTTCCAGAAAATTCTAAAAAAAAATGTCCTATTTCATTTTAGTCCGAGTCCGAGCCAAGCCATGATGATCATGTCCATTCACCTGGGATGCCATATGATTTTGAATATTCAGGTCAGTTTTAAAATCCCAGAATGTCTTTATCCACTAAACTAAAAATAAGCTCTGAAATACCCGATTTTTCTCTAATTTAACATATTTTCAAACACATTTTCCTGTAATTTTGAGTAAAATCAGGTATTTCAGACCTGAATTAAGTCATATATATATACCTAAGATACATAATATACAGAATAGCAGGTTTAAGATTTTTTAAAAAAATTTCAGTGAAGGATGACAAGGGAAATGATTATTCTCATCAAGCCAAAAGTGATGGAGATGTTGTAAAAGGATCTTACAAGACTCTTTTACCCGATGGTAATTTATAAGTTTTTTCCAATTTATAATCTATCACATATTTAATCACTTTATTGTACATACTTACCTACTTTTAATAATTTGATTGCACTTTTAACATCTATACTTCTAAATCTATAATACAATACTATAATATACAACAGTACTTGTATACATATGTCTGTTTAGTTACCTTCTAGTTTAATTTTGATCTTGTCTAAAATTTCTACTGAATCTATCTGACACTTTTTCAATACTTAATAATAATAATTTTCTTAAATAACTTATATATTCAATCCAAAAAGGTCGAATTCAAACCGTCGTGTATACCGCAGACTGGAAGAACGGATATAATGCAAAAGTGACCTATTCCTAAAATTTATTACCTACTTAATTTATTACTACAATTTACAATTTAAAACAAATGCCATTAGTATTGTGCTTATATTATGTATATTATATAAATAATTTATTAAAATTACTATTATTTTGTTACCTAATTTAAGTTTTATGAAAAAAAATGCAATTTATTCCTTTTCAGTAATCTTTTATAGTTTTAGTACCTAAAAAAAAAGCTTATTGTAATTGTAGGTAGGGTAGGTGTAGGTATATAAGTATGTAGTACCAGTACCTACCCTTTAGTTTTTAATTTTTTGTTGTTATTTAATTTATGAGTTTTATGAGTTAATTGTACAATAAAGTACCTAGGTCGGTACCTAGTTAACTTCTTATCTTTTTTGTAAATCTTGTGTCTTAAAATTAGAAAATTTTATCTAAAAAATCATTTTATAGGTATCTAAATCAAAGCATACCTACTTATTAGATCTTAAATTACATTATGTACCCTACTATATGTATGTACTTACGATTAGGACCATTTACATACTTATATAAGGTATCTACTACTCCTACTTATTTTACTGAATAGCAGCTTTCTATACCTATAATTGTGCCTAAAATAAATTCGTACACCTATTAAAATGTAAGTTAATTATCTCGTTTTACTTTCAAAATTTCAAATACGAAATATTATTTAATTTAGCTAAAAATTATAGGTAGGGTACTTGTGAACCAACTAATGAGCTTTGATTGATTATAACTACAGTAAGCTTTTGATATTGTTAACAGTTTTTCAAAACTGGAATTGGAATAAAGCCAAGATTCGGACAAGAAAAATTATAATGAATAATGAATACTTAAATTAGGTCAAGAAAGTTCATATTATTTTGTATTTATAGTTAAATACAAAATCAAAGTAAACAAAATGTGAATTTTTTTATGCATTTTCAATCATTTCCGGTAATAAAATGTTTATAGTTATTTCAATTTCTTTAAATACTCGTATTAGGTACCGAGATTGTTGCTTAAAAATATCACAATATAATCGAATATTATTTACATAAGCACGCATTCAGAATCAGAATTCTAGCACCTAATAAATAGTTGAGCAATGTTTTTAGACAATTTTGCTCAATATTTATAATAGGTATACCTACCTAAATTAAACTATTTATTTCATCTCTAAATTGATTCTCTAATATGATTTTCAAATTAAAGGTAAGCTACCTAATATATACTGTATAGGTATTTAATATTTTGAATAAAGAAATAATAGTGAGATTGTTTTTATAATTAGATATTGATCATATTCGTGATACTATTTAAGAAAGCAGAAAATTATGGTTTGCTATACTATAATATACCTAAAACCTAATATTTACTTTATCTAAAGAGTAATCAAGATTATTTTTCTAGATCTAAATCAGGATATGATCAATTTAAAATATCAAAGCTATTTAGAAAATTTGCATGAAAGAAATGCGAATCAAGAAGTTTTAAATTCGGAGCCTATATTAGTTGAAGAACGATCTGCTGATCCTTCAAAGGTAGAACCTCAACCTCCGCGATCAAATGCTAATAAACCTGGAAAACCTGCTGGAAGATCATTAACATCATCTTCTTCATCATCATCATCATCGTCCTCTTCGTCGTCATCAACTTCATCCAAAGCTCTAACTGAAGCTGAAAGGCAAGCTCATCAAGCTCAAATGAATATTGCATTAGCACAAAACAACGCTATAAGGAATTTAAAAGCCCATCATATTATTCAATTGCCGCCATCATCTTCAGTAAAAATATCTTCCTCTTCTTCGGTAACAACACAATCCAAGGTCCAAGGTGCTGGACGATCATTTGGTCCACAATATAATGGATATAATATACAAAAAAAAACTAAATCTACCCCTCCTCCTGCAGGCGTGAATGCAGGTGTGAATGTGAATGCAAGTAATCCAAATGCACAATTTTATACTGGAACTGGTTTAAATTCTACTAGAAATATTAATGCTACCAGTAGGGCTACATCAGTCAAACCCCCTGCTGCAAAGGCCACCCTTAGTCCAGCACTAGCAAAAGTAACTGTTTCATATCCACCACAAACTTCTCAAAATTCCAAATTTGAAGTATCGAGGAATAATGTGGGCGTCCAAGAACTCAGAATTAATAAGGAGAAAAATGAGACAGCTAAAAATAAGGGTAAAGCTGGAGCTGAAGATGGAGCTGGAGCTGGAGGACCATCTGGTCGTGGATTTGGTCGAGGACTAACACAATCTCAAAAGATTCTTGATGATGAGAAACGACAAAAAGATTTGAGAAAGCTCCAGTATGGTCAAGTGAGAAAACAGCAACAACAACACGAACTGTTGTTTTTGAAACAAGAACAAGAAGAGATAAAAAGGAAAGAAGAACAAGTAAAAAGAGAAGAACTGGTGAGGAAAGAGCAGGAAAAACGGGTCCTTCAAGATAAACAAAAACAACAAAAAGCCATTCAGAAAAAAAAGCAACAACAAATTCAGGCACAAAAATCAACCCCTAAACCTAAGCCTCAAATTCAACAGCCTAAACCCAAGCCTCCACCAACACCTACACCACAACAACAACAACCACCTCCGGATGAACAAAAATTGCTGCTCATGCAACAACAAATCCAACAACACGAATTCAACAAGAAACAAATGCATGTAGGTACCAATATAATCTTAACTCTTAACTAGGATTTAATTTGCTGTTTTTTTGTTTTAATTGTATGCGCGAAGCAAAGCATCGAAGGCATTGGCATCACAAATACCCATTTTTGGGGTCAAATTGATGTCAAATTCAGCATATTCTATATCCATTCCATATCCATATCGCTGACTGATATCTGATATGATAATATTATGAGATATCAGTATCAGTGACATCATATTACCCCTATTAGTTAAACCTAGACCTTATTCTTATTAGTTAGACTCCTTACCTTACTTACTCCTTACTTAAAAGGTCCATGTCCATAGCACCTCAACAAACTGTGGACTGGCCCTGGCCAGTGGTCACCGTAATTTTTTTTTATCGAAATGGCAAAAATGGACCCTATAAGGGTCCTTCAGTTTGGTTAAATTCGGTTATCGGACAGATAGTCGGACAAAGTGTTCGCTTTGCTCACACAATGCTTGCGTACTTTAATCCTTAAATTACTTTTACTTATAGGCCCATGTATTTCCGGTCAAACCAGGAGCTCCTGTAAGTTCTACTGAACCTTACATAATTCCAGCCCAAATTCAACAAAAACGACAAAAACAACAAATGGGTCCTGGTATGCAAAAATTTCCAGTAACAAGCCAGCCCATTACAGTAGATATAGGTGTAAATCAATCATTACCAAGACCTGCTCTCAAAACTTTCCAACCTAAAATAGTTGCAAATCAAGAACCTGTTAACCAGTATGAAAATTTGGAATTACTTGCTGGAAATCCTCATCAATTTGATGATTACTATTCAAATGGATTTATCGATGAAAGTCAGAATCAGAATACCGTCCCACTTGTGATTAAGCCCGAGGTACCCGAGGTCGAGGTCGAATCTAATATTGGGAACACAGCCCTTTTAACCAATGTCCCTAATGATGAGGTCATTCTCCCTGTTAAACACATTGTAAATAATCAAATTAGCTATGATTCTCAAGAAGAGAATTTAAATTTGATCACCGAATTTTGGAATAAAGAAAAACCGGAATTAGAGAAATCTCAGTTTAAATTTTCTAATAAGACTGGAGACATTTTAAGGACTGGACAACATGTCACAAGGATTGCTGATGGTACTACCTTAGTCAATTAATCATAAAATCGTCAATTTAAATTTGATTTTCTATCTAGGTCGAGTTCAAATTCTATATTTTGCTGAAACAAAAGAGGGATATATGACCAAAATATCCTATGTTAATGTGATATGAATTCCAATATTATTATGTTATTTATCAAAATACAGGGTCACAGTAATGTCTGTTACCTCGTAAAAAATATTTTGATTGCCGTTTTTGTCACATTTAAGCTTTATAAAAATAAAGTATTTAAAAGCATAGGATAGAAAAATTAATGATTTTGATTTTGAGTTTCATATCACCCATAAAATTGTTAATAATTTTATTTTGTAAGCCTAGCTTTAGGTATGAAATAGACCTATTTTAAAATAAAAAGCTAATAAAAATACAAAATAAAAATAAATCAAAAAATAATTTTAGTTTAATTGCAATTTACTGGACACTTGACCGTTGACCTGGACATGTCATCAACGAATCCACCAGCTGGAAAACAAGTACCTCGCGATGCTGTCGTTATGCATGCATTACTCAAAGAACTCGGTGTTACACATTATGACTCCAAAATCCCAAATCAGATGCTCGATTTTGTTTATCGTAAGTTTATGATAATTATTTATAATTCATTAATTTAATTGTACCTAAGCTATGACCTAAAATAAAACCTAATTAAATTAAGTTGTATAGTACAATGTTTAAGCTCTGAAATGCCTAATTTTGTCCTCTCTTTTCATATATTTTACTCATGAAGCTGAGATTTAAATTGCGGCATTCAGAATTCAGAATTGAATTAAATGAATTTTATTGTACGAGTATTGTATTGTAATTAGTAGTTCACTTTAATAAAATATGATGTCTTTTATTGTTCTAGGTTATGTAACCCAGATAGTCGAGGAAGCCAAAATCTATTCAACTTATGCCAAGAAGAAGGTGGTCGATGTTGAGGATATTAAATTAGCTGTTAAGATTTCTAATCAAAAAAATGGATCATCTGTTCCACCAAGAGAGGTTTTAGTTTTATTTACTTAAAAGATTATTGCTTTCATTAGTTTAATTTAATGTAATTATTATAACTTTATATTTACTATTAGATGCTGATGGATATTGTCAAAACTAAAAATATGACACCTTTACCTTTAATCAAATCTAATTCTGGACTTAAGCTTCCACCGGTAATTTACCTAAATATTAAATAATATAATTATAAAAGTCAATAGTACCTACTATAGTATTTTGCAAATTCACTACCTACGTTTTAAATTTTAAGTTATAATTAAAATAGCCTTTCTATTGAGTATAGACTAGTGAATACTCAATAGAAAGTGAATATTATTTTTGTAAAGTACGAAAAAGACCTTTTTAAAAATTTAGAATTTGCCAAATTAATTATTTAATTGTGCTTTTGAATTTTGAAATATAATAGGTGCACAAGCACATTGATATTTACTATTTTTGTTTTTATTTCAGGATCGTTTCTGTTTGACACAACCCAATTATAGATTACAATTTTATAAGAAAACACCTGCAAGTTACTCATCAGCTATACCATCGCCAAATGTTAGGTTATCTGGTGCTGGAATTTCGGGGTCAGGGTTTGTATTTAAAGTACCATCACTTCAACCACCTAATTAGAAGATAATGTTTTTAATTTCATTGTCTATATTTTATGTAAGTAAAAGTAATTTATATCATTGACTTATCTATAAGTATTTTTAACAGATATTTGAAGGAAATGTACAGATATTAATATTTTCTTCTGCCCAATCTAAATCTCAATACATATATCTTTTATTTTATTTTTTATTTTTAAAATATTTAAAAACAATGAGTTATGAGTCGCATTGAGTTATTTGTATATACTATATACCTAAACAAAATATTTCAAATTAATTTAGACCTTTTTAATAAGTTGTTTTTGTAAATAAAATGATAATTCTTTTCATATCATTCACAATTTTTAAATTATATTTTCCATAATAATATATCTTGATATATGTATCTGTGTTAAATTATTACACCTACTTACTACTATTATGCATTTTACATTCAATTTCATCTAGACTTTAGAAATCGAGAAATATTAATTAATATTTTGCATTCTAAATCTTATCCTATCTAGGCTCTAGTTAAAGTTACATTTTCAATCTTCTGATTATGTTTTATTTAAGTTTTATTTAAATAAAAATTGATACACACTTGTAAAAGTAGAAGTAGTAAAAGTTTAATATTTATTGCTCTTGCTTGTCAAAATTTTGAATAATAATTAGGACCTATATACCTAAATATCTATTTTTTAAATTTTAAAAAATTAAGTTTAGGATTACCGATCCTGAAATTCAATTTAAGAAAAGACACTATCAGCAATTAATATTTTATATCTGTGTATGTAGATTTCGTTTTAAAAAAGGTACTTACCTAAGGTTCTTATTAGTTTAAATTTAATTAATACTCGTAGGCTATGATTCGATTTGTTATTAAAGAAAAATGTGGGTGTCATGAAATGCACATATTTATTAGAAATTAGAGGTATAATTTTTTCATTTTAATTTACTCTTACTACTCTAATAGTAAGCAGGATGTTGTTACTAGTCTATTAGGTTTAAAGGTTGGTCAACTTAGCTATTGGCTATTTAACTTTATATGAAAGATAAAAAAGAGTTGTTAGTTTACTTGTAGAGTAGAAAAAAATCTCTATACTTACTTAAGTTCTAGTATTATTATTATTATTATTACTGGTCTTTCATGATGTCGATGGGAGATTGAACAAGAAATCAGTTCTTAACACTACTACGAGTACTAACTGCGATTAATTCCTAACCTACTGACTGACTTAAGTATGCAAAAAGAAATCATCAAATCGACGATTTGAGAGAGAGAGAGAAAAAATTAAAACTCACAAAAAAGTCTACTTTTGATTATAAATATTGTATGACTATTATATATGGGTTATGGGACGATTTAATACTCGAGATTCTTTCAACTTTAAACCCATTTTATACCATAGGTGTATTATGTACATGATGTTGTACTGTATGAACCACAATTGACATTACAGATCTCAAAACCCAACTGGTCAAACTCGATTTTCATTGACCTCCTTAAACTTTGACTTCACATATGAACAGCACAAAAAAAGTCAATTTACAATTTACAATTACATACGTACCTATAAAGCTCACTATAGCCTCAAATCTCAAAAATGTAAACTCAAGAGATCAGCTGCATTTTGAGTCTTAACTATATCTTACATATAACCTAAGAATTTAAATATCATCTTATGGTTAGATTACTTGGTTTGACTTCACAAAACCAATGAATTTCATTTTTTTCATTATCTGCCTTGTATAGTTCCTAGATACTTGTATCAGTATCTTATCTACGAGTCTATCTTACATTTTGCACTTATACTAAATAACTAATAGGATACTAGTGAACCAATAATTTTTTATAGGTAGATCTTTTTTTTCTATTTGTGTAAAATACCCCATAATAAGAAATTAAATGAGACCAACCCAAATAATTGAACAAAGCAAAACTTTCTTGACGAGATCTTGCTTGAACTTGACTATGGTTATAATAAGTATAGGATATTCTGTAGGCAGTCTGTCGACAGACTAGACCAAAAAGTCAAATCTCGACCTCAAGACTCAATTGATACTACTAGTACTATGTATCTTAACTATTAGGTAGTTGAGAGAAATTTACTTTTTTTTAACACTTTATATTATACCTTGTCTTTACTCTTTAACCAAAAATTATTAGTATCAAACATGCACATGTAATATTGTAATGAAAGGTAAGTATCTTATTTATTTATTTACTTTTGAAGAATGGAAAGTAAATTAAATTCCTTGTACAAAAAAAGCACATCAACTAATCGACAAGACAAGTTTTGGAAAAAATCTCATCTCAATTTTGAGCTATCTATCAATCTATTCAGTTTCTGAATCTGTAATAAGAATAAGCTAGGTATATACTATTGTAGTATTATAGTAATTACTGTAGTATTAAAAGGTTTTTTTTTACCTTTAAAAGGCTAATTTATCAATCAATCAAAGAAGATTTTGAACAAGAAGAACAAGATCTTCATGTATTTATTTATGTCAGCAATAATATAATGATAATTGTAACAACAATTTGAGTTTCTCTCAAAAAATCTCAAAAAAAGTATTAGTAAAGAAGGCTCTTTAATGTAGGCGACTTGATCTTGATTTCATTTTTTAAAGAATCAAATCCTACCTATATAAGTACTATCTAATCTATATATATACCTAATGTCTACCGGCTAAACTCATCCTTTTTTCTTTCTACATTCTACACAGTCTACAGTACTGTATGTACCTACATACATATATGTACGGATATATAATACAATATTAAACCGCTAATAGTGGTTTAAAATCTTCCTAATTCAACTTGGTAGCAAAAAATTTTAATCGAATCGAAATCAGGGTCGAATTATCATCAAAAGAAAGGGAATTATACTTTGATCTGAAATCAAATCTGTATCAAATATTTGTATATTCTGTTAAATGTTTTTTTAAAGAAAGTAACTTGTTCTACCAACCGCAAGTTTGAGATTTTGTACATTGAGTATTACAGTAGGTAAGTATACTCAAAAGCTAAGGCTATACAGAATATAAGCAGAATATATACCTAGCCTAGTGCAAATATTTTTTTTTCAGAATTAAGTTTAGAAAAGACCTCTTAAAAATTCATCTATAAAACCTAGATCTCATCTAATCTAACTCGAATATTTCTACTAGTACTAGTACAGATACTTACTCTGAAATATAAATTACTGAATATATCAACAACTACACAATATTTCATGACATGTCAGAACAGACAGATGACATACAATATAGCTCTTAAAATCAAAATAAACACATATTTTCTATATTGATATGAAATTAAGGGTATTAAAATTTCAGATTTCTTCACCTAATTTTGCGAAAAGTTTTTTTTGTAACTGATGTTTTAATTAATTTCAAAATACCCAAGTATATGAAATGAATGCCAATTCTCTGTAAGTACCTACTGCTGCTGCTGATATGCCTTATTCTTATTACTGATACTTTTGACAATCGATCGTAAATCATACACGAAAAACACCTTTAAAACCTCTAATAATTTTAATTATTCGAAACTCAAGCTCAAGTTGTGACTCTGTTTTTCAAGCAGATTTTGATTTTTTTGGATTAATTAATATTCAAAACATGTCTCAAGTCCCAGGTACTTTTACGATTAGTTCAAAATTATTAGTAGAAAATGTATAATTCAAAATCTTAATTATATACCCTATTATATCTGTATGTGGTTATTAATTAACTGTAAATGCTTTCTTCAGCAAATGATTTCTCAGGTGGGCTATACCAAAGAGGGTTGATTTCATTTCACTCGAATAGAAAAAAATCCAATTTGTCAATGAAATTATGGGTTATAGTGAACACGATTAAATACTTAACCTTTATGACTGCAGTTGAATTTTTGAAGGTGCAGGTGTCCTATCTTATCTTGAAAAAAATTTACCCTTTCACCTACATTACTTTAACTTTATGATTTGAACAATATTTTGGAAACACTAGGTATTTTATGTGACCAAATGCATTTAAATTTAATACACCCATCATATTTTAGTAAATACTCAGAACATTGTTCAATAATTGTACATTTTTTATGAGTACAAATGTCAAATTTCTTTCAACAAAAATGTTTTTGCCCATGTTAGTCAATTTTAAAGTATTTTAGCTCGCACTACTGATTACTGATAGTTGTGCGAGCGAAGCGAGCACCTACTATTCAACTTTGCTTGCACTTTGTCCGTCTGTCTGTCTGTCTGTTTGTCTGTCTGTCTATCTGTCCAGAGGATAACTCGAGAACTACTGGACGGATTTGGACCAAACTTAACATGAAGGACCCCCATAGGGTCTCGGTGTGCCATTTTGACAAAAATTTCAGATTGCCCCATCCCTTGGGGTTCAGGGGACCCTTTAAGGGTTCCCAATGTTAATCAAATGGGAAAAATCGAAAATGAGGTTTATGTGGCTTTAGGGGTAATCGATGACGGAGATTCAGGATTTGATGTCAGTTTGACCCAGGAGTTGACCTTTGAACCCGAAAAATGGGGCAACTTGTGTTGTTTTCATTGCTTTGCTCGCACAATTAATAATCAACTTCTAGTAAGTTGATTAAAGCCTAATAATATCTTATACCCATAAGTACTTAGGATTAGACAAAAAAAGTACCTTTAAAAATGACAAGATGTAAGCTTTCTTGATTGATTAGCCAATTTTTGGTCAGCAAGATAAGTTTGGCTTTAATTTTAGCTTATTTATCTTGTAAAATTTGATGGATATTTGACCAATTTTAAATAATTTTTGCAAATATCTGTCAACATTTTGCAAATTTTCAAAATTACCAAGAAATATGAGCTATTTTGATAGAACATCACGATCATTTTACACACATACGAGTACATATCACTAATCTACATAATATGTCAAGACATCAACAAAAATGTAATTTTTTTTTCACTTTTTAAGTACCTACTTAAGTATTTATCTGCTGTATTCTGTATCGCCTTAAAACACAGACTTTTATTTTTTTTTTCCTCAAAAAACTTAAGTAAAATACAAGCTTAGACATTTCGACCCCATTTCGACCCCATTATTTAATTCTGCCAATGGATGAGAAAGAGAATTTCATTTTTATCATACTTAAATGCTAGTCCTGTGTAGTATACTGTAGTACCATGAGTCCCAAGTCCCAGTCATTATAAAAAAGTATATCTTGGAGTAATAAACATTTATCTTACACACATTCATATGGGATAATTCATTCTGGTAAACATGCGATTATTTAGTTGAAAAAAAAAATCCAAAATTTTGCACACAAAAATGTACCTAGTGAATTGTGAAGCTTTCACTTGTCATAATACTGACTCATAAAATCTGAATTATACCTTTTAAAAGTTCATATCTCTTGTGTCTATCTTTTATTGTTACAATCAGATAAGAAAAAAAATCTCAAGTTTTTTCTAACTACCTGTACATACTGATAAGCCTGTAGGTGTATAATAATTCATAAAAAAAGTTCTTGAACTTGAACTTGGATTAAAATCTACACTTGCTCCAATTTGCTTATTATTTACTTTTTGCTAATATGACCATATTAACCCTAACCATGGACTTTTTGACTTTTTTTTTATATGATTTAGGAATAGCTGAGATAAACAAATACCTACCTACTGCCTGCCAAGTGTCAAATGCCAAAACCATGCAAAAGTTATTTGGGACAAATGTCTATCATATTATTACTAGGGTTTAATCAACTCACTAGAAGTTGATTATTAATTGTGCGAGCAAAGCAATGAAGATATCACAAGTTGCCCCATTTTTCGGGGTCAAAGGTCACCTCCCGGGTCAAACGGATATCAAATTTGGAATCTCCGTCATCGATTACCCCTATAGCCACTTAAACCTCATTTTTCCCATTTGATTAACATGGGGAACCCTTAAAGGGTCCCCTGCCCCAAGGGATGGGGCAATCTGAAATTTTTTTCGAGCATGCACAACTAGACCCTATCCTTCATGACAAATTTGGTTAAAATTGGTACAATACTTTTCGGGTTATGCCGCGAACATACAGACAGACAGACGGACAAAGTGCAAGAAAAGTTGAATAGTATATGCTCGCTTCGCTCGCACAATAAAGCAAAGATTTTCGATATTCAAACTTTCAATTCTTTAAAATTTTGCAGAAATACAAATTAAGATTGTAGTTCAAATTCCTTTGAACCCTCGTACTCAAAATTGCAGGATTTTTTCGATAAAAATTCAAAAATCAGGTTGAAATATAGTCAATAAAATCATTAGGGTATGCTAGTACTAATATAATCTATTCAAATCAGGTCTAAAAATTAGATTTGGTATCATCCCCACAAGAATATATGCATAAAAGTTGGTCAAAATCTGGTTTTTCTTAGTATTTTTTCTAAAAATTGATTTTCCAAATTGTTAGAAATACAAAAGCTTTACTTATCTTTAAATACTTGTTTTATTTACCGGAAATTTGTTTTATCCTTTTGATACCAAAGCAAAGTCTAAAGTCAAAATCATTCGAATTTTATGAATCTTGTCTTCTTTATTTCCTTTTATGATTTAGAAGCAATTCATTAGTGAGATGAGAATGAAGAAACCTTTTATTACAAAGGATAATAAAGCTCGGAGAAAAATATAAAAAGTTATAACAATTCTTTTCATATTTCTGTATTTCTCATATATTTTTATGTATCTATTAGTATCTATATACTCTAGTCTAGGTATCTATATTTTTTTTATCTCGAATGCTTTCAATTTAATCAATAATACATGAGTATGACAGCCAGCAGGATATTTACTAAAAGCCTTTTCCTAAAGATCTGAGAATTCAAATTCTCAGAGTATGAAATTGAAATCAAAGCTCTCAAAATATTAAAGGTGAAATCAATACCTACTATTATTAGGGTACTATTACTTACTTACTATGGTATTACCTACTTACTTGATAATGTATGGTATATATATAAGGCATGTCATTTTTTCTTATGGTAATACAATAAACCTATATAACTTTTTTCTGTAATATATTCAAAAATACAAGTAAAATTGGAATTCAATTTCAATTTCAAACAGTCTAAAATAATAAACTTGATAATAATTTAAGACTTATGACTTGATATTTGAGTTTTTAGTCTTGATTCTTGATCATTTCCATACAAAAGATATTTAAATTGGATTTTGAGCAAAATTTTAAGAATAATTTGAACAAAACTTTTGATATTATGAGAAATTTTGAGGAATTTTGAGAAATTTTGAGAAATTTTGAGAAATTTTGAGAAATTTTGAGAAATGTCTACTTAGGGTAAAATAAGAAAGAAGTTAGTAAAAATAAAAATTTTAACCTCAGGTATACCTTAAACTAATTTTATAAAAGTTAGAGAATCTATGAGGGTATAAAATAAAAATGGTTTTTAATTTACAAAAAATTTCCAAAATTTGTAATATGAATTACTTACAATAAATTGAATTCAATTGATAGTCTTTTCAATTTAGCCCAGCTCTGAAAATTCAAATTATTTCCCCCAATTTTACCTAAATCTACTTGTGAAATTTAGACGAAAAGTGAGTTTACAGAACTGAATTAACTGAATGATTTTTTAAATCAAAATTCCCAAATTTTTCAATTTTCAAGTTGAGATTTTGGCTTTGAAAAATATTTTGTCCCTTTAGGTATTTATTGTAAGTAGGTAGGGTAGATACTATTTAATTCTATTATGTCAAGCTTATTTTTTCCAGAGAGTACTAGCCAATATTGGTACTGATTTTTGGGGGGATTTGGGGAACGGATATGAGGGGTAGTACTAAGAATTTGATTTATTTTAGCAATTTTTTCTCTAACCTAATTAGAGTGAAACTTGGAGATTTTGAATATTTTGAATACATATACAAAAAATCAAAAGGAAATCAAATTCTCAAAAACTTTCCAAAATTCTTCGAAAAAAAAAGCTTTATTGTATTTTGACTTTAAAATCGTCTACCAAAGAATATCCGCAGCTGTAGGTATTTACATAATACTGTAGTAGTAGTTAGTTATTGTAATAGTAGGTGAATAAGGATATCCGATTTCATAAACAAAATTTTGAAAACAGGTAAGTAGAAAAATTTGTAATATCATTATTTAGGTAGGTACGAGTATTGTACATTTACTTATTGAGAATGCCAATCTTAATAAATATATGTTTTGAATGATGTTTTGAAATATATTTTTAGATCCTCTAGATTATTCAGTTACAAATGGGATTCAAAATATTTTGAAAAGATTCCAAAGGTTCATTTCATTCAAGTATAAAATGAATTATTTGCCTATTCTAATACTACATAGTAGAGTACAGGTACTGGTATACACTATGCTATTATTTTTCTAGAAAAAAGCTATAGAATGCTCGACCCTTTATAAATTACATTACCTTTAGGGCTTTTTATTATTTTTCCATGTATTTTTGTACCTATGTGAGATTTCCTTTCTTTGGTACAAATCTAGAACGAGATTTCTATCCAGGAGAATAATGTCGCAGAAAGTTTGTAATCGAAAGCATACCTTATCGGTAGTAAGTTTTAGAATACCTTCATTAGTATAATCAACTCACTAGAAGTTGATTATTAATTGTGCGAGCAAAGCAATGAAAACATCACATGTTGCACCATTTTTGGGGTTCATAGGTCAATTTTTGGGGTCAAAGGTCAACTCCAAAGTCAAACGGACACCAAATTCTGAATCTCCGTCATCGATTACCTCATTTTTGATTTTTTCCCATTTGATTAACATGGGGAACTCTTAAAGGGTTCCCTGACCCCAAGGAGTGGGGCAATTTGAAATTTTTTCGAGCATGCACAACTAGACCCTAAGAGGGTCCTTCATACCAAATTTGGTTAAAATCGGTCGAGTAGTTTTTGAGTTATGCCACGAACATACAGACATACAGACAGACATACAGACAGATGGACAAAGTGCAAGCAAAGTTGAATAGTAAGTGTTCGCTTCGCTCGCACAATTAAAGATAATCCGACTAAGGATAAATTCATCAGTTAAAATTAAGATTTTTTACAAGATTTTTATTTTGATAATAATCTGATGATTTGAAATACCTTTACTTGTAAGGATTTTTTTTCTTTTATTTAGCTTATCCTACTAATATAAGTATGCACACACTTACCTTCAAATAGACGACATTTACTCTTTGACTTTCTATTTTATATTTAACTTTTTTTTTTGAAAAAAAAATAGAAGAAAGTGCTATAGATAGATACTATAGATAGATAGATAGGTAAGGTACCTATCTGTGCAAGTAGGTATCTTATATGTATCTGAGATACTTGGGTATTCTTGTCACCTCGGTCGTTCAAGCCAGTTAATTCGATTCGGCCCCTTTTGGGGATATTTGCCTTTAGAGACCTTTATGGAGAAATACCTTGGCTTAAAAGATTTAAACACTTTCTCAAAGACTTGAATCAGGGTTGGCAATTATCTGCCTTTTTATCATAATTTTGGGATTTTGATAGTAGATTGGGGATGGTTTGGCCTTTTTTGACCTATTTTTGAAATTTTGATACCATTTTTTTAATAAACCAGTTGTGATTTTAACCTAAAATTTTTCTATCTACCTATATCTAGAGAGCCAAGATATTCTCAGGCTAAGATAAGCTAATAATCCGATCAAAATAACAACAGAATCATTCAAAAATAGGTTCTAATTTCAAAAACATTTCTCATTTATTTTTCAAATTGCAATTTCCTAAACTAATTTTGAATAATTAGTAATGTAGTACAGATATATGGAAAAATTTGCGGGTATTTTAATTGTTAAAAAAGTATATCCAACCCTGTTCATTGCTGAAATACAATATCCCAAGACTTAAGCTCCAAATAAGCACATTTAGATGATTCGATGGAATAAAATAAAACTCAAATTTAAATACGAAATTTGAATACAAAAGTGACTTGCATTTCAAAATCTACTCAAAAAGCATCAAATTCAAATATCTACTCGAATTTTCGGCTTTACCCCAATTTACCCTACTTTAAATAATAAGAATAGGATTCGCTTCTGATTAGTCAATACAATTTGGATTAGTACATTCAGTCTTACATACTTATAATGACAATATAATATAGTACCCTACCTACCATGGTAAACCGACAATCCCCCTAAAATTTACCACCTAACCATAGAACACCATGAGACTTTTACCCTAAGGAAATAAGCCCTAAACACATAAATGG
>JAQIXA010002656.1:0-16871 GCA_034699045.1 Nanhermannia cf. coronata Gr-Ori-00579 | reverse complement strand
GGTCAATTTTTACAAAAATTACATGTTAAAAATCTCAAAGGTTGGAAATTTTCAAGATCCAACTCGGATAAATAGGATCCAACTCGGATAATGACGTAATGACCCGCCTTGGATCCTTGGATCAGATCCGGGATCCAATTGCATGTCTAGTCCAACAGAACTACATGATCACCTTGATCAAATAATACTATATTTTGAACATTTTGAAATATGTTCAAAATGTAAAAATTTTCCAAAATGATAAATTTACAAAATAAATAAGAATATTATATGAAATGAAATACATTATTCAAATAGCAAGCTGACTTAGGATTATTTGCACATGTAAAATTATTATTAAAATATTTCACCATGTTAATTAAGCTTATGAACTTTACGGTAGTCATAAAACGTAAAGGATTCTCTTAAACTTATTAAATAAGTTTCAATTTTAATCTTGGATTTTGATCTTTTGAAGGGGATGGTGACTTTCATGGAGGTTTTGAAGGAAAGTTTGGTAAATCTGTTGGTGGTATTAAAAAATTTAATTTTAAATTATTTTGGCTTAGATATTTCATTTTGATATACCTAATTGAATAATTTTTGGAAAATTTTATTTTAGGGGTGTCTGGTAGCTTTGACAAAAAATAATCAATTTCAATTGAATACAGAATAAGTTCCAATTACATTATTCAATAATAAATGTTAAATATGGCTATAATAAATAAAAATTATAAAAACGACATGTTTAATACACCGATCTCAAGATCTTTTACTTTGAAAAATGAATTGAAACAAGAGTACATAGCTTTAGGGGTAACATTTGATTTGATTATTGATTTTAAATAAACAATTACATACTAATGAATATGAAGAATTATTAATCAATATAATTATCTATACTAATAAAAGAAATCCATTATACTGATACATAATCATATATCATAAATCATTTAGACCATAAAAGAGAAATCAAAATCAAAATTTTTTATTTTGTTTTGTTTTTAAAGTTATAAACAAATTAATAGTACTAGAGTAAGGTATTGTTTTATTATATTTACAAAATAAATTTGATATATCTAGTGCATATTTATAAATATCTATTATTTAAGTAGGGTACTTAATAAACACTGTAGTCCCACTGCAATACAATCCGGATAAATATTATTTTTTTATTTTTGAAAATGAAGCAAAATGAGATTTGTTTCACGACATTTGTGTTATTAATCGGGTTATTTTTGATCAAAATATCTCAAGGTGATGAAGTAAGCTATTTGTAAAAATTTAATGGATTAAAATATATCTCTGAATAAATTGAATAAAAAAGATTTGTTTTGAAAGATACGTGAAACAAAGGCTATATTGAATGGAACAGTTTTGGCTTCAAGTAAAGACATTGTAAACGTCGAGGGAAATATTTACGTAATAAATTTACTTGTACAAAATTTATAAACCATTTACAGTCCCCCCAAAAATTAAGAAAATTGTCAAATTCTATGAAAATCATGAATTTATTAGAATAGGTCTCTGCAAAACTTTAATTCCTAGTCGAATCTAAAGATTTTCTAGATTTTTTACAAAATTATCGTATAGCATTTATCGTATATTTAAACAGATTCCTAGATCTCTTTGAAAAATTTAAATTCGAAGATAATTATTTAAATATGTAAAATTCTATTAAGATTACAATTTACATATTCGCAAACTAACCTTAAGTCATTTTTAATTCTATATTATATATATTTAAAAAAGTTTCCAGATTCATCAGCTAAAATTGAATATTTTTTACCATCAAACAAAACGACTGTATGTCCTTGGAAAGGAATTGCTAAATATGCCCATGTCAATATAGACGGTAATTTATCTTTCAATTGAAACAAATCTGAATTTCAATTATCAAATTTTTTTGAAAAATTTTAATTTAAAATCATTTTAAGGTTACATTGTTAAAAATGCAGCATGGTATTATCCAGATCCATCACCTGGTGCTGAGATTGTGAAAAATCGCATTGCTTTTAACGCTAAAAAAGGAATTATCATCACTCAGTCCTAAGAAATTATAATTTATTTGATTCGATATTCAGATATTAAAACCTTAGTTTGTATTTTCATATTTTTAAATTCCAGAATTTTTAAATTAAAGATTTTCCTGGTTTACTTTTTATATATTATGTAATCGAAAACAATGAGTAATTAAAAATAAACTTCCTGGAAGAAAATGTTCTCATTTTGTAAAAATGTTTATATTTTGTATTTAAACCTATGATTTTACAAAATAGTTAATTTAAACTTCCGATAAAATTAAAGAATCTACTCTACAAATATAACTTATTTTAAATATGATCTAAAAATTTATCTACACTAGTCACTAGTACTTTAGGTAGTTTGACTTTTCAATTTCCACTAATTTATACTGTATTAATAGCTTAACAGTACAGTAACAGTACCCTACATATATCCTCCAATCCTTCTCAATTTTTTTAATCATTTATCAGAGCTTGTGCGGGATTTTGTGCAAGCACAGGTACTTGGAATTAGTTAATAATTTCTTAACTATGTAAGGTTAGGCAGGTGTAGGTGTAGGATTTTGCAAAGATAATTATATTGTGTGTTTGTTCGACAAATTATATGATAATAGGGTATTACGATGTATGAATAACAAGTATTATATAATATATATACCCTACTTAAATTAAGTGCTATTGACTTTTATATTTTTCCAAAGGTTTATAAATGATATTATTATTGACACCTTTGGATATATGGTATAGAAAACAATATAGAAATTGTAAATATAAAAATTGTATTTTATTTAAAATAATGCGTTAATAGTCCAAAGTTTCAGCGAATGATAGTATCTGATTTCAAAGATAAATTTTATTGTGCGAAAAAAATTGGATACTTTCTGGCCATTCTCTAGCATACCTATAGTAATATAAAGAATGTTGTACCAACATAAACAACGCAAAAAACGATTAAATTACTTAATAATTTGTATACTCGTAAATACTATAAATATTTGATACTAATTTTAAATTTAAAATTTACATTGTTTTGTCATTTAAATACTGATACCCAACATGTTTTAAAAGCACTTAAATCTTACAATAAAATTAAGGTAGATTTTATAGGCATACAATATTAGAAACATACCTGTCAGTATCAGCAAGTAAAAATTTATAAAATTCCTCTCGGAAATTCTTACTTAAGTTGGTAATTAAATTAGGAAATTAACATTTAAAATAACTGTGCCTAACTAACATATTAGGTATAATAGGTATATCTACCTACTTAATTACTACCTCTAATTTTTTAATTACCTTTAATCTTAAGTGAATAAAGGTGTTTATTTACTAATTATAGGAAAGCTTAGAATGGGAATTCATTTCATTGCATTTTTTCATTAAAAAATCATTACCTACCTATAATTAAAATTGTGTAACATAAGTATAAGTATGTAGATCTGTTTAATTTCTAATAATTTATTTAAACATAAAATGGAAATTTGTAATTTTTTATTAACTTTATTAATCACTTTGATTTTCATATATTTGCTGATCGTTTTGAGAAAAAGTGCACAAGAAAGTAGGAACAAATATCCACCAGGTAAATTTTAGGAAATTTTTTGGGATTTTTGAACTTTATTATTCAAATTTCAAATATTTTAAGGACCAAGAGGTTATATTCCTCTATTAGGAGGTGTACTGAAAGCTGGGAAACAGCCTTATAAATATTTTAATGAAATTCGGAAAGAGTTTGGAAATATTCTGGCATTTGATATGGGGCCTAAAAGGTTTTCAAAATTTGACAAAATAACTTAAAAATACAAGTATTTATTAATAATATAATTTAAAGGATAGTGGTAATGCACGACTATAAACTGATCAAAGAAGCTTTGACCATGCCAGAATTCAACGGAAGTCGAATTACAGAATGCACACTAATTAGAATGGATAATAGACTTGGACATCATGAAAGACATGGTAAAAATCATCTGATTTATTTTCCTTTTCTACTTTGCTTCTGATTCTGAGTTTCTAGTACTTACCTACGAGTATAATATTTGAAAAAAATATATTTTTTGAAATTTAAAGGCATATTATTCAACGATGGTCAAGTTTGGTCTGACCAACGAAGATTTACTTTGAAAAGCCTCAGATCCTTTGGCTTCGGAGTCAAATCTACAATTCAAAATCTCCTTGAACTTGAAACTGTGGATTTAATCGACACATTTAAAAAAACTGAGAATAATCCTACAACGATAACACATCAGTTTAATGGAGCTGTGATAAATTCACTTTGGTCTATTTTGACGGGGAATCGACGAGAACAAAATGATCCGATTATGATTGATTTGTATCAAAAACTCACAGAGTAGGTATAGAATTTCTTTAAATTATAAAATCTATACAAGAATTTCTCGAAAATTTTAGAGATGTTCCTGTAATGCTCACTTTACTATTTTTCCCATGGTTATTCAAACTAGACAAATGGATACCTTTGGGTTTTATCACAAAGTATCGAAAAAATTGTGAATTCGAGTTGGATTTTATGAAAAGTGAAGTTCAAAGGCATAAATTGGATTGGATGGAGAATTATGAAAGAGATTTTATTGACATTTATCTTACAAAAATTCATCAAGAGAAAAATAATTTTTCGAGTTTTTTTGGCGATCAAGGAGGTTTTATAAAATCTTTAGAAATTTTGGAATTTTAGAAATTTTTTATTTGCTTTTTTCAATTTAGAAATGAATTTGACGACGATATTAAATGACATATTTGTCGCAGGTAAAAACATTTAAAATATTAAAAAAGTTCTTTATAAAATATTATGTATTTTAGGCTCAGAATCATCCTCAACAAGCTTAAATTGGACTGTCCATTTACTAGCAACTTATCCAGAGATTCAGGAAGATACTTTTGAAGAAATTAAGAATGTGACTGGCCTTACTAGATATGCCACACTAGCAGATAGACCTTTGTATGAAACAATTTCGAAATTTTGGAAAATATTTAAATTTTATCCCATATCCATATCTAGTGACTCACTCACAAGTATTCCTAAATGGATTAGAAATTAAAAACTAAAAATTGGAAAAGTTTAAAAAAAAAAGTTTTATTTGTGTTTAAATGGCTTTTATTTTGAATACTTTTTAGGCTACCATTGACTGAAGCACTGATTTTGGAAATTCAAAGATACTCATCTATAGTCCCTCTTATTGGCCATGAAGTCACTACAGATTTAACTTTTCATGGATATAATTTCCCTAAAGGTAACACTTTAACATTTATAATATTTTTTAACTTCGAAATTAATAAAATAAAATATTAAAAGGAACTTTTGTACTTTTCAATCTTTATTCTTGTCTTTGGGATGAGGATGTTTGGGGAGATCCATGGAATTTTAGACCAAATGTAAGAAATAATATGTAAATATAATTTTTTATATAATCTTTAATATACATAGTAGGCTAGAAACTAGAAGTAAACTAGCATTAAGGCAAAATTTGGGACATTTTGATTTTTATTGGATTACCCAGCTGCTATTTTGCCCTAATTTTTTCCAATCTAGACTTAGGATTAGATATATTTAGAGATTAAAGTAGTGATAGCCAAGATATTCTAAAACAAAACAAAACAAAATAAATTTCAAAATTCCAACTGGAATCCCAAATTCAAAGCATAATACGGTATTGATGTTGAAATTATTGAATTTTTTTTAGAGATTTATTGAGGACAATGTATTGAAAAAACCTCCCGAGGCTTTTATACCATTTTCTCATGGACGTCGAGTTTGTATAGGTGAATCCTTAGCAAAAGATGAATTGTTTCTTTTTACAACTGCCCTTATACAGAGGTTTAAAATTTCTCCAGTATCAAAATGCCAAAGAAAAGTTGAGACTTATTATCAGGGAACCAATTGCCCAGTTAAATTTCCCCTTATCTTTCAAGATAGATTTGAATGATAAATCATTCGTTTGTTTTAAACTTTAACAATCAGTACCTTATACTTACGATTAATATAAAAGCTTATTAATATCGTAATCACTAATTATAATCACTATTTATAACTTACTTGGTAACCCGATTGAAATTTACTTGGTAAATTGATATCGAGGACCAAAACTACTCGACCCTTTTATATTAAATGTAAAATTGAGTTTAAAATCAACATTTTCGCCCAAATTTTTTTTATATAATACGGATGATGGCTACAGACCTAAAAGGTCAAATTAAATGTTATTTATGCTCATAATTCATTGTAAAAACTGTCTGGTTTTAGTCATTCGCATTTCTAATACATTAAAAGCATATGCAATAAAATTTCATTAGAGCTTATAGGTCAGTAGGTAGCTATCCGCATTGCCCAAAGAATTTGAGAAAAATGTTAATTTTCATCTCAATTTTGATCTCAATTTTATATTTAATATAATGGGATCAAGTAGTTTTGATCATGCGATATCAATTTACCTGGTTATTATTAAGATAAGGCCTGTTATGTATATTACTTTAATACTCTGCTTTTGAACATAGTTTCGAAATAAAAAAATAAAATCATTTTAATTTTAAAGAATCTTACCCAAACTACTGAATTATTTTTTATAATATACAAATCATAAACTAGTTTTTAAAGAGTAATTAGATATGAACAGAAAATATGATATTAAAAGATATGATAAGAAATGAAATGAGGTTTACCTTAGTAGCTAAACAAAATACTATCATAATTAAGACACATGAAGCTACATTTTTCAGAGGTTATAAAAAGTTTCAATTGTATAAGTATTATACAGATTCTCGAAATTTTTTTATATAATGGGTAGGAATGACATGTACTCAGTACTCGTCGATTATATTAGATATATATAATATATATAGGTAATTTAGCTAATTGCTTTTTGTGAGAATATTTTTTAATTAAGGAACAAAATGTACATAATAAGTACACAATTTAATACAATTACATATACTTACTAAATAGAACTTTTATACCTTCGACCATATATTTATATAATTATAGTATAGTTTTGATAATTTAAAAAATACAATAATTTAAGCATTTAAGCTATTAGTTACAACAATATAGGAATAGTTCTTATGTTTTGTTTAGATATAATTTTAAATAAATCATCCGTAGAGTAGATGTTTTATTTATCAGTTTTTCTATTTTTTAAATAGAATTCCTTTGGAACTTTGCCTCCCGGACAGATCTAAAAATTAAAAATATTAAATTTAGTTAGGTATACTTATATTAGGCAATATATATATACTTTTTCAGAACAGGCGTCGTCACTACATTCCATAGTACCTCCCCTTAAATACAAATAAATTAATTGCACCCCATTGCAGATAAAAAAATTAAATTTTTTAACTTTTCAATTACCAATGTGGTGGTATTTGGTCGCTATTAATTTTCTCCAAAAGAGCTGGTAAATATTCTTTCTGATTCCCTAGGAATTTAACTTTATCCCAATAGAATCCATAAGGAAAGAGCATCTTTCCAAATTCAATAAGTGGTTTGAATATTGCCCAATCTGGTCAAAATTCAAAATATTACAGAGTAATTAGTAATTAGTTAATGTACCTTATGTGTAGGGTACTGGAAAAATTTAAAAACTTGTAAACTTACTATTAATGAAAAAAACCGAATCGATGAACGGTTCAGTTGTAGGTGGTAGAAATTTCTTTAGTATTTCAAAGTATTGAATTTTCAAATCGTTTACGTATTTGAAATCTATAAAATGAAAGACAGAATTTAATAATATGATATTATTTAGATTTTTACCTAAATTCAACTTTAATATACATACATTTTTGTAGATAGTAAATTAGATAAGTTAGTTAAATTTTACTTACATTTATATTTACTCAATGTCCAAAGTGGAAAGCCCTCTAGATCGACTATAATTATAGCTTTATAACGCCGATTTCCACCTTTAGCCCTCTCTAAAAATTCTGCTTTATATTTCAAAAATTGTTCTTCCCAAACTTGAAAAGGGTAATTGAAAAGTCCATCCCCGCCTACTGATTTCCATATTCCTTTGACATCACAGCATCCCGTCCGAACATACCAAACTTAAAATTATATTCAAAATAAGTACCCACCTTTTTTACTATTACATACTATATCAATTGTATTGGTATTTATGAATTATGAAAAAATTCTTATAAAATGAACAAAGTTCCATTAGATCCTAACAGGTAAGTCTCTTTCGAAACAAAAGTCTAAGAATATATTTAAAATGTTTCTGAATAAAATTTCAAGACTACTTTTTAGACAATTTCTAGATATTTGCCCAACTTTTCAGGAAGTTTGGCTATTTTTTTGCCGAAATTTGAGTAAACTTTATTTGGGACCGGGATTGTTATTCGGGCTAATTTTAAATATTCAAATTTTGCGACATTTTTTTTTGTAACGGCTTTCAGGCTTTTTGTGTTATCAAAGGCCAGAAAAACCAAAATAATCCAAATATATCCTTTCAATTTATAAAGTACAATTTAAATTACCGTAAGACCCGTCCTTAGAGAAACCACATTGACCAAATGGTAGATACCTTTCTGAATGCAGAACCTCAAAATTTTCGGTATTTTTAAATTTATTTGTATATTCCCATAAGAGATCCCATGCCTACAGAATATTGTGAATTAATTTGAGAAAAAAATCAAAAAAAAATTCAAATTGTACTTCTCTGATTAAATTTATGGTATTTTCATAATTAAACTCGCCCACTAAATAAGCAGAAAGGGAACTTAGGTGTTTTTTAAATAAATATTTAGGAATAATTACGTATTAAAAAGTGCAAAATTGCATCCTCCTCTTCCAGAAAAATCGAATATTCTCCATTAATAAATTCACTGATTTTCTTTACTACCTAATATTCAAAGTTTTTTTTTACAATCTACAGATATACGATTTTAAAATTGTGAATTTTTTTTTAGAAAATCTATAATCTACTTTATCGAAAACTCCTTTTTGTATTGGATCCAAGTCAGACATTTTCAAGCCCATTAATGGATGAGGCGGAATCATAACTAAAAATTATTATAAAATTAAAATGGACCAAAATATTTGCTGTAATTTACTTTGCTTAATCCCGAAAAGCTTATCCAGAATAAAAAATATCGCATCTGGAGATTTGTCAAGTAGGTTGAACATGTTGAAAATTTAAAAAATTTTAAATTTTACAAGAAATTGTAACAAATATACTGATATATAGGAGAAATGAATGAAACCTGAACCAATATGGATGTATTTATACTCAATTTTATCAAATCAATTAGGTAATTAATTTCTCCAATGTTATACTTAAAATTGTAGAAAAAACCTTGTATGTATTTCAGATTTCTTACCTACCTACTTCATATTATATTGTATTTAATTACCCATAATTTTATCAAGAGTTATACATATATATATCTATATAGGTATAATATACTAAAATATTAAATATTGTTTTACTACAAGTAGATATTAAAAGTATTTAGGTATTTAAAATTTAATAACTAAATAAAACATGAATCATTTGGGAATTTCATTTTTTTGGGATAATTTCGATAATTTGCCAACAACTAACCTATAATCTATATTATATTATTATTATTTATTTGTTCATATTTTTCACACATTAAATTATTTGAGAATTATAATTAAAAAGTTATCTAGTCATATAACGTATCAACACAAAGTAGCTGATTTATCTATCAATAACATTTTTAAACTAAAAAAATTATTTTATAAAGATATAATTTATCAAAGTAGTACGTACAATTTCAAATCTTTTAAAGGTTTCTTAATTAGTAGGTATAAATATCAACTATCTAAAATAGAATTTCCATTTTTTCAAATATTTTATAATTGAAATGAAACCAGGAAATATTCGAAATGAAAAACATTTTGCTTGTTTTCAAAACCTATAATTAGGTAGTTCAAATTATCAATAGCCATTTATTACTAATCTTAATTACATAAAAATTCCCATTGAGATATTGAACTTTTAAGGTGGTTTATTATATTAATCATCTCAGATTGTAAGAGAAAATAATCCGGTAATATGAGACAAATGCAAAAGGCTTTCAGGCCTTTCCCATATTAAAATTAAACCCTATATTAAGGCCTAGTCAAAGCCCATTACGAGTATAAATCCTTTGGAATCAATCAATCCTTGGGCACAGATAAACTTCGCCCAATGAGTATTACCTAAGCTGAATACGCAAGAATAGCTTTTCAAAATTTTCTCAAAATTTACAAAATTTTGGAAATTTTTTAAAATATAAAGAAAAGATGTTTTGAAGGATTTATTTAGCTTTTAGGCCTTTGTCATGTTAAATCTCAAATAAAGGCCGAAGATATCCTTTAACATAAGTTTTTATAAAGTTTTATCCTACTAAATATGTAGGTAAGTTATATAATGACTCATCATGAGTATTGAATTTAAACGGAAATATTCTTGAAATATGGTCAAAACTTTTAAATATTAGTATAGGGTACGAGTATACAGGAACTATATATAATATAAATATTTAATCTTTTTTTCCGATGAAACAGTGGTTATTTTTTATTTCTAAATATGATTGAAATTATCGTGATCTTGGTATCTAAATTAATACTTTATAGGTTCACACAAAATATATATTAAAATTTCAAATATATTTCCGATATAAGCAACCCCCACTAAACTGGCAAACTAACAAGTATCTTACAAACTTGTAATTATAATTTGAACTTGTTTCAAAAAGTAAGACTTAAAACTATAAAAATAGATGAGTCATATAAGTCGCTGAAAAAGGTCTTTAAAAACCCAGCCATTAAGATCCCTTTGAAAATATAGGAATGCTTTAATGGATATGTTACAAATAAATCGCATTATAATAATCTCAAACATTATACCTAATATGTATAAAGATCCCTTTATCGGTATTTCAATTTAGAAACCTCATAGCTACCTCAGTAAAATTTCATATTCAAGTCTGCAATTCAATATATTTTATAGTATAGTAAGGTTCATGAGTCATAAGGATAAGCTTAGGAACATCATAATCATAATCTCAAGTGCATATTATGACAATTAGTAGGGTACACAAAGAAGTTTGTGGAAAAAAAGTTCAGCAGGACACTCAAATACCCTTAATATACCAGAGAAAACAAGCCAAGACTTCTTTGCTTCTCGAACTTGGCCAGAGATTCATTTTCAGTTTTAAAAGTCAAATTATTTTTAAAATTATCCTCAATTTTAATTATATTTGAGGTTTTAATTGTTTCACTAAACACGATCTGATAAACTGCATTTTAACCAAATATTGAATCTACTGAGGACTGAAATGTAAGTACCCTACCTAAAATATTTTATATAACTTTTCTGATATAAAAAGCCTAAACTAATCGTAAGTAGAGGTTAAACTTCGTGGTTTTTGGGGTAAAAATGAACCTCGAGGTAGAAAAATATACCGAAATTTGTTAAAAAATTAAAGAATTCTAGGAATATTTCAATATTTTTTCTTATAAGATGATAAAAAGTAATTTCCTAATGTATTTTGAAAAATATTTATAAAAAATTATGAAAATAAAATTTAATAATGAAGGGTAAGATAAAAATTTTTCATAGTTTTCATCAAAATCACATATTTTACTTTTAAACCGTTTTCAATATTTGGTTATTTGTAAGTTTTAATAAGATCGATTATCAATAATACTTAATGATAATCAGAACTCTTTTTTTTTTTAAATTTTTTATGAACTTGGCATACATAAGATAAATCTTATTCCGATTTTACAAAAAATTATCTTTGGATTTCAATTATTTTAGATATTTAGGTATTTTTTGTAAAATATTCTATTAACAAGAACTATTTTTTGTATCTTTTCTGAGTTTTGTTTGTAATTCTTGAATATTTTGACTGATAATTCAACTTCCAATATCATTTTCATATTTTTAAATATAAAAAATATCTTTAAATGATAATATTTTTCAAAATTTAAGTTTAGAAACAAAATTTCAAGTTTTTTCTTAAATTTTGCGGTCTATATCTATTTCAAAATTTTCTAAACTTCGAGGTTTCGAGGATAGGTATAATAAGAACCTCGATTTTTTTTTGTTTTTTAATTCTTGAATTTTGATATTATAATTTTTGCAAAAATGATACTTTTCAATTAAAACTCTTTTAAAAATTAGTTTTTGTTATTACTAATTGACAACAATTGTACTATATTTACCTTAAAGACTTTTAGATCATGGACATGGAGGGATCAAGTAGTGGTGATAGGGATTTATATGAAATGATCTTAAATATCTTCGACAATCGAATGTAAGCTTTTCAATGTTTTTTTATTTTTGACCTGATCTTTAGACTTTTATAATAGAATTTAGAATATACTAAACTTATTACTCAATAATTTTAGTAATAGCGAGGATATTGATGTTCATTTGATCCCCACCATCAACAATGAACTTTTGAGGAGCAGGATCCAGGCTCACAAACTGATCCTTAAAAGTACACAATTTTTCGCCAATTTAATTAAAGTTAAATCCGATATGTATGGTGGACGTGGACGTGGAAGACCTCCAAAAATTCTGGAGATAGAAATCGAGTCTGATTCTGAATCTATTGAGTTAACTATAAAGTAATACATATTCTAATATTATTAAAAATCTTATTCTCATTATTTGTCATAATTCCTACCAATAAAAAAAATGTAATTTGTGTTAATTTTACATAGGTACATCTACACTCGTCAAGTGGAAATAAGTTTAGAGAACTGGAGCAAACTATTTCGAGCATCAAGGCAATTCCAGATGCCAAAATTGACACAGAAATGTTTGAAGTTTCTAGATGAAAATGAATCTAATTTACTAGCAACGAATTGGCTGGAAATTATTCGATTTGCAGTTTCTAAAGAAAGTCGAGCGAGATTGGTTCCACCAAGATTTTTCGATTTTTTGAGGTCAATTTCGGCTCAGTTAAGCCAGGAGGTTGATTTTCAATCGCTTGATTACAAGGAGGTAATTTAAAATCATATTATCTGATCTAATAAGGATGCTTTTTTTCGAGGTGTTCATTGATTTATATATAAATAATATATACATAATTATATGCAGTATTGCATCGATTACATTATTTTTGTAATCGATTACGATTACATACTTTAAAAAATTTATCAAAATGCTGAAATATGATCTATTTTATGCTATGTACCTACAAGTAAACTATACAATTTTAGTACCTAATTATACCATACTGAAACTATACAGTCAAGTCAAATGACAAACATTTTAGAATTTTTTAAAAGGAATTTCGAAATTTATGTATTTTAAAGATATTTTAAGGCATATTTTGGATTAAAATACGAGATTTTTGCGAAATTTTGCAAATGTAATTTTAAATAAGGAATTTTTGATTCGTAGATATCTTTTGATTTAATCTGTTGATTTAATTTAATTTAATTTTTAGATAAAGATTCTTTTGAATCCATCGAACAGAATTTTTTCAAAACAAGAGTATTTCAATAAAGCGATTTTTAAATGGCTTATATTCAAGGAAGAAAGACAAGAGCATATTGACGAGCTTTCCCAATTAAAATGGGATGATACTATAGTGGTGCAAATACCCGACACTGACGATGAGGAAGAAGAAAATGGTCAAAATCAAAATCTGAGCAATCAAGGTGACCAAAGTGAAATGGAAAATCCATTGATAGAAAGGGATCGCCAAACGTTCAAAATCGCTCGTTTCAGTAACAATTTTGAATAATTACTAACTATTAGCAAGAAAATGTTTATTAATGTATTAAGATTTTTTCTCTCTAGAATTTTTAAAATTCTTTTAGCTCGATGCTTAGAAATTACTGCTAGACTAAATTGTAATGGCATATGAATTTTTCATATTAATCTTTTTTATTAATCTATTTTTTGATCTTTTTTTATCTATTTTCTTACTGTTGTTTTCCCCTAAATAATTGCTTATCGCAGGCAGATAATTTACAAATAACTTATTTGTACTAACTCGCTAATTCTAACTATGTAATATAAATTAAATTTTGTTGATATCTAGTGCCAAACTTATAAATTTTTTGTAAAGATGGTTTGTTTTATAGGATAAACTTTAGCTAATATATATTTTCAAATAAGGTACTATTATACATATAAATGTATAATTAGCAGGTTTTTATAATTTACTTAAAAATTATTTTAAATTCAATAATAGGGTACCTAAAAACCAAATTTCTTATTATAAAGGTTTAAAAATTTCAAGATTTTTACTTTATTTTTTTTATAAATTACTAGGATTAAAGAATTTCTATACTGTTACATTACCTACAAATACAAATCACAAATTAATTGTAATAAAGAGCTTTTTTAATTTCAAATCAAAATAGGATATTCAGTACTTGAGTAGGTATAATGTACAGAGTAGAGGATTGAGGATAAAAATCTAGTAAGGGTATAATATTTTGAATTTTGAAAAAAATCTCTTGATTTTATTATGAGTATGTGATCCTGTAACTGCTAATACTTTTTTATGAACATATTTGTAAAAGATTTGTAAACAATTGGAACAATTTTACTCAATTTATGGTGATTAAAAGTAAAAGATAGAAAAAGAAATAGTGTTATATCAGTATTATGTAATATAGTTAGGTAACCAAATTAAAATTTATTTTTTTTCAAAAATTTTAGTAAATTTTATCATAAAACTCATCCCAAAATTGAAATCGATTACCAAATATTTGACTCTCTTCCAATTCTTGAACATTTTCATCATTTATGTCAATCCACTTGGGTTCATTTGGATCAAATTGTGGCCAATCTTTTAACTTATCGCCCCATAATTCTGTAGGTTTTCTATTCCAAAAATAAAACATAATATGTAATTCAAATTTCATTTAATTTAATTTATTAAAATATAGCAAAAGAAATTGAAAAATCTACCCATTTTTTGCAAAAGATGTCCAAAGTTTTATGATTCTTTTAAAATCTTTTTTAAATTTTTCAGTTTCTTTAAAGTCTGGAATATATTCATCCATTTTAAAGAAAAATTGCATTTCATCGCCATGTGTTGAATCGAAAAGTTCACCTGAAATTTCAAGATTTCAATTTCAATTTAAGAAAATTCATAAGCTGTAGGTTCAAAAGTCAAGATTCCTTTTTTTAAACAATTTGCCCAATACGTATTCTAAATATGGAATGCTATATTTCAAATTTAATTCTAAAATTTCGACCTAATACTAATATTCTATTTATCGATTCCTGAAGTTTAAATCTGAAATATTTGTAGTTTATCTGTCATACTATTTGAAATTAAAAGGGATCAAAGGTAAAAAACTTAAAAATTTCAATTTTTCAAAAAGACAGAAGGGAGGAAATGAAATATTTTCAAATTTTCAAGATTTTTTACAAGGGATTCCTGACTTTTTTAACACGTATAAATTACCATATAATACATAGTTTTTTAACTACCTTCTTTAAGAGGAATCATAGAAAGTAATTGAGCAAAAGAATTGTCCAATTTCATTGAAAAATGATACAGGTATACAGATCCTCCATTATTTGCATGGAATTTTGCAGATCTGCGAACTCCATTATTGATGACAAAATCTGAAAGTAGGTTTGACAATTCTCGTGGGTTCTCAAGTGAGGCTTTTCCTGACTGGAAATATTCCTTCCATAATTTTTCAGAGAGTCCACAACGATTCAAAGTTTCTTTTTTAAATTTGAATACTTGTGGAAAAAATAAATCATAATCTGAATTCCATTTTTCTGTCTCAATTGGATCGTTTAAAATAGCTAAAAAAAGTTCAAATTTTTAAAAATTTCAATTTCTTAAGTGGATTTTTTTATTATTTATAGTTACATCTTGGTGCAAAAAAGAGCCCTTCATCAAAATTGACACCCATTAAAATGGGCACTTTGTTAAATTCCTGTTTTGCAAAAATATTTTCAGGATCATCAGCTAAAAATGTGTTGGCTGATAAGTAGGTTTCACGGGAGCCGGTAAAAAAGAAATCCAGTTTTTCGCCCTTTTACAAAAGAAATACCTAGGTATTATTTGAAAATTTTTTTTGAAAATTTTAACATACAATATTGCTTTCAAAGTTCATCGATTGATTCATCGTTTGTACTAGGAGGTCATCATCAATCCTTTGAAGACATTCGACCATAAATTCCAAATTTGAAGTTGGGCAGTCAAAATTTTGAGCTAATTTTTTTACATTCACTAATGGGTTTTTGGTCCATGCCCATGGAGCAAAAGTTGAACCTGATTGAGCAATAGCTCTTGAGAAAAGTCCCTTAGATGATGGACTTATCACTTGGTATTGAACAGAACCTGCTCCGGCTGATTCGCCAAACTGGAATGGTTTTTCAAGTTTTATAATCATTAAAAATTTGCAATTTTAAACTTTATTTCAAACAAGGAACTTCTAAATATATTTTCTAAAAAATTAACTTTTAGATACCTTAAGTATATCAGTAACCTATAAGGTTATTGTAATAGTACCTACTAGTTTAGGATTATTTTATAAAAATCGGCCGAGTTTAAAGGTCGAAAAAAAATTTATTAAATGATTTCCTTACGATAGTAACTTGGTTAGGATCTCCACCAAAGAATTCGATATTTTGTTGAACCCATTTAAGTGCAAGCCTCTAAATATAAAAAAAAATAAATTCATTTAAAAGCTAATATGTATACAGGAGAATAGGAAATTAACCTGATCTTTAAAGCCCATATTTCCTGATGCACTCTTGATTCCAGCATTAAGAAATCCCAATGGTCCTTAAATATAAAAATTTTGATTTAATCCAATTTACATATATAAATATTATGTACCTTACCTAATCTATAATTGATGGTTACAACAACAAGATCTTCACTGAGCAAATATTTTGGATCATAAATATC
>JAQIXA010002655.1:0-16872 GCA_034699045.1 Nanhermannia cf. coronata Gr-Ori-00579 | reverse complement strand
TTCAACATATTCATCATCAATTTCAGATTATCTGGGTTGGAAATGTATCTAGTCTAAAGTGAGTAGAAAGAATTCGTTATGATTATGAATCAGTCTCTTGTCAAAAAAACCTACAGACAAAAGGCCTACAAGCATCAAACCTACAAAAAGACAAAGGGCCTACAAGACCAATGTCCTACAGGCAGACAAAAGCCTATAGCCACATTTGACCCAAAAGACAAATGTACAGCAGACAAATGGCCTACAGATCTCAGACTTTCTATTCTAACCATAAGTATAAGATTTTAAGTGTATGCTAACTTTTTGACCTACAATTTGAGCAGTTAGATGTATTGTCTGTAGGTGCTTAGCCTGTAGGTCATTTGTTTCTGTAGGCCTTTCATCTGTAGGACAAGTGTCGGTAGGCCTATTGTCTGTAGGTTCTCTTTTGTAGGCCCTTTGTCACAGAACCTTATGAATCATTCAATAACCTAGAATGTGAATGAATATTTTTTTAAATTTGAGAAGGTATATTACGAACCATCAGGGTGAAGTTATTTCGAACAAGTAGTAATTCACCAATAAGTTTTAAACTCTGTCTTCTCGTCACGTAATTCTCCGAATTGAGAAGGCATCGATAACTGTTAAAAACCTTCTCGTAATTTGCTTCCAAAAATTCAGCACTTAGGATCCTGTGCCTTGTAAGTAGTTCCTAAGAAAAGGATAAAAAAATTGTTTAAAATACCTACTTTTAAACTATCTCTATTATAAAAACTAGTAAAACAAGTAGGTAGGTACCTTGAAGGTAGAAAAAGCATCACTGGCAATATCAAAAGCAGAAACCTCAACGTATTCAAAAAACTTGTAAAAGTTTTCCGAATAAAGGATAATTTTAGCCAAAGCTTCATAACGTGCACATTCTCTTAACATTGTCCCGCAACTCAATGCAATATCCTGATGTTTGTAACTAGATAAATAAAATGATCATATATATAGTTATCATACTACTACATATATTTTTCCATTCTAAATGAATTAAAATTAAAATTAAAATACTTACCCAGCGATTAAGGTAAAAAGAATTTCTGGTTTAGTGCAAATGTATTCAACTGTTGGAGATCGAGTTCCAATGTGACGTCGAAGGATATTATTAAAAATCTGAACTACATCTTTTTTCCTCTCAAACTCAATTCGAGAGAGATTGTTGATCAGCAGGAAGAGGAGATTTGTGTTATACAATTCCTAAAAAAATTTAAAAAAATAAAAAGTTAGCAATGAAATAATCAAATTCTTCGAATTACTTGAAAGATTGAGGGCAAAAAAATCAAGTTTTACCGAGCTGAATTACCAAAATATATTTACCTGTGAGAGTTGTGCAACCAAAATTTCTTGTTGGTCAGCATCAGCGGCCCCAAAGAAAATGCTTTTAAAACAAGTGAGCTGTTTTGAGACTTCCTCAACGGCTTTCACCGTTTTTTTATCACCACCACCACCACGTTCAAGAGCCGTTGCAGCCTCCTTCAGTGCCTTTACAACCTCAGCTGGATTCTTCTGCTGTGACTTCCCGAATAAAGGCATCTTGCTGAACATCAGTCAGCTCAACCTCTCCTCTACAAAATAAAATTAAAATTATAATCAATCGAATCTTAACTATCAGTAATCAGTAACCCTTGCTTATAGACAATTTTAATTACAAAAATTTCTAGAGAACTCGATTACAAACCAACTACAATTAACTAAAGTAAATATAAATATAAATTTACATTTCAGTTTCTAAGCCTTTCATAAATTAAAAATTATAAAACACCTATAAAACACTTAGGCATCGACTAAGAGTTTGAGTAAATAAGATCTATAGTCTAGTCTACTAGTCTAGTCAAGTCTAGTAAGTAATTAAGCTAACTTAATCTGAAATTACACTAATTACCTGTACCACCTGTTATTGTAATCATAAAAAATTATTATCAAAAATGGCTCCATATCCTTTAAATATTAAAATATGTCTTAAAATACGCTTAGTATATAAGATAATCAGTCTATCTGGCCAACAAAGCCTCCAAAAATAATGACGAATAATTAGCAAATCCTAAAATCTTGCAAAATTACAGGTAGGTAGGGTAGTCCTAGTCCTAATTTTATGTGTAAAACGAGATCAGCAGATAGTGTAAAATTAAAATTACAAATCAAACAAAAATCCTAAAATTGTATCCTTCCTAACTAACATACACTCAAATCAAAACATCAAAAATGACCTAACTGCCTAAATAAGTAAATTAACATAATTTTATTTGCAAACTTAATTATATAAAAAAGTTAAAAGTCGTATAAATTAAAAATTAGAAATTTAGACTTACCAACAACACCAACTACTTACTGGCTGACTTTCTTTTCTGGTCTGGTTCTGACTGATACCTTTGGATTTATCGTCACTTTTCGGTGACAGGGTCAAATGTCACTTTTCGGTCCCTTTAGGTGACACAATTGACCTATAGTCCCTAGAATTTGACCCAATTAAAGGGTGAAATGACCAAGGGTTTTAAATTGAGGATCTAATTTGAGGACAATTTTTTTCTCTTTCATCATTCTTTCATCTTTCTCTGAATTTCTGTGAATTTCTGACTAATTTCTGATTTGCTTTTTGGATTTTGTAAACTCCGCCCGCTAGGTTCTTGGACGCACGCACGAGAAAAGAAATTTTTCTTAGCCATTTTTTGCATGCCGATCCAATCCAATTTTTTGTTTAGAATTTTTTTTTCTATAATTAAATTAAAGGTCATTGTCATTTACCGGTGTACTTGAGGTGAGTCTAGGCGTCAGATGGGGAAAACCAAGGAGAGGGGTCCACCTAAAAGACAGTTAAAGTCCGAGTTTGTGGAGGTGGAGTTGGTCGAAGTCAAAACACATCAATCACCTGCTAAAACAGAGCCAAAGGTAGGTAAATTGTAATTTTTAGTAATTTAATTAGTCATTAATATAATAATAATAATATGATCATTTTAAGTAATTATAAATGAAGGTAATATATCAATCAATCTATTGACATGACATGATTTGTAAATTTAGGTGGAAGTGGAGTTGGGGATGAGCGAATTGGCACCAAAACTGCCCCATAAATCTAAAGCAGAGTCCGACAGTCCGACGTCCGACCCCAAGGTAAATGAAATTAGTAGTTAGAGTTAGTAATGTTCATTTTAAGTAATTAAGTAAATGAAGGTAATTTTAACCAATCTATGGACATGACATGACATGATGAGTTAGGGTTCAAGCAGGCTATGTAAATAAATGGTAGAGGTTTAGTTTGACATTATTAATGTCCATGCCATGCCGTACGTTAGTTTTTAGATTGTTAGCAAAACAAGTTAATTTGATAAGTTAAAATAAGCTACCTTTATTTTATAGTAGATACCTTGACCAATTATTTGGCCAGAATGGTAATGGTTATAGATAATATTATTATGTTACATACTTATGCTTAGTTTACATTTACATTACATTTTACAAACATTAGGTAGACGACATTAACTTTTATTAGGGCAGAATAAATAATAATAATGAAGGCTACTATTTACCTCTATTTTTACTATTTAGATCAATAAAAATGCTGTAGATGTTGTAGAAAATGAGCAGCAAGATGCCTTCATTCAAGTAAAATTATTTACCTACATTGAGTTTATATTGTTATTTAATCTTTTGATAAAAGCTTCTATGCCTATAATAATCTGTTTTTAATTACTTTATTTAATTATCAGCCACAGCCACCAAAGCTAAATGGATTTAAGAGAAGAATGAAAAGAAAGAAAGGGAGGAAGGTTCCGTTAGTACCTCGGTTAAAGATCTACTCAAAGGTAAATTTTATTAATGATCATTTTTTGCTAATGCTTATATGTAGAAGCTATTGTCAACTTGAATTATTTCTTAGGTTAGTAAACGTTGAGTAATTGTAAATTATTTATATTTTTATAGTTCAGATAACAGTGTTATTTAACTTAAACTTCTGATAAGCTTCTTTAATAATCTGTTTTTAATTACTTTATTTAATTATCAGGCACCAAAGCTAAATGGAAATAAAAGAAAAAAGAAAAAGAGCCAAGGAAAAAGAAAAAGAAAAATTGCCGAACCGAATGGGCCTGTTCATAATATCGATGTAAATAGAGTTTTTATGTTTAAAATAATTATAAATTTATTTATTATCAGTGTAATATTAAACTTGAATTATTCATTTTAGGTGATGACAAGTGAGATTGAGCTGATTGTCAATAATGTAAATAAGTTTTAATTTTAATTATTGTATGTCCGTTAATTTATCAATATATTTTACAAAAAATAAATATAGGCGGTGGACAACTTGGGTAATGTAGACCAATCAGCTCCTGGAGATAACAATAACATCCCGCTTTACCAAGTAATAAATTACAAATTATAATAATATAGTCTTTAGGTCTAGATATTTACTATTGTAATTCCTGAGATCTTTGACTCATCTTTAATAATAGAAATAGAGTTTTAATTTTTATTATAATATTTTTTTAATCAGCAGCCAAAAGAATTAAAGAGAAAGTCGAAAGTGTCCAAAAAACCAACTACGTCTGCTAGTACAATTGAAGCAGATTCAGATGCAACGGTAATTGCAAGTTTTTTTTCTCTTTACTTTTTATTTAACTTGAATTACTTATTTAGATCAATGGACAAATTGAAAATGCTGTTGCAGCTGTAGTAAATGAGCTGCAAGTTGCAGTCACCCAAGTAATTTACCTACATTGAGTTTATATTTTTTTAGGCTAGAATCTAGAAGCTACTAAATAAAACGTTATGAGTTATGATCCTTTTACTTCTACTTTGGGCTCATATATTTTAATTATCTTTTTTAGGAGCCACAAAACAGCTTGAAGGGGAAAAAGAAAGCGACTAATGCTCCGATAAAACCTCGACTTAAGATTAATGCAAAGGTAAATGATCATTTTTTTGCTAATGCTAATATGTAGAATTAAACTTCTTATAAGCTTCTTTAATAATCTGTTTTAATTATCAGAGACCAAAGCCAACTGGATTGAAGAGAAAAAGGAGAGTTGCCGAACCGAATGGTCCTGTTGTTTCTAACATTGATGTAAATAGAGTTTTTGTGTTTAAAATAATTATAAATTTACTTATTTTACATTTATTATCAGTGTAATCTTAAACTTGAATTATTCATTTTAGATCATGACGAGCGAGAATGATTTTAATCATATTATCAATAACGTAAATAAGTTTTAATTTTAATTATTGTATGTCCGTATCTTGATTTATTAATATTTTTTACCAAAAATAAAAATAGGTGATAGACAACATGTGTATGGATAATGGCCAAGTAATAAATTACAATTAATAATATTGTCTTTAGGTTTAGGTCTAGATATTTACTATTAAAATTCCTGAAATCTTTAACTCAACTTTAATAATAGAAATAGAGTGTGTTTTTAGAATCTTTTTTTCAGATAGCATAACAGTGTTATTTAACTAAAACTTAAACTTCTGATAAGCTTCTTTAATAATCTGTTTTCATTATCTTATTTAATTATCAGACACCAAAGCCAAATGGATTGAAGATAAAAAAGAAAGCTGCCGAACCGATTGGGCCTGTTCCTAACATTGATGTAATTATTTATTTATTATCATTGTAATCTTAAACTTGAACTATTCATTCAGATCTTGACGAGTGAGAATGATTATGATAAGGATCAGACTATCAATAGCGTAAATAAGTTTTAATTTTAATTATTGTATGTCCGTTTTAACTTCAAAAATAAATATAGGTGGTGAACAACATGGATAATGTAGACCAATCAGCTCCTGGAGATAACAATATAAACATCCCACTTGACCAAGTAATAAATTACAAATTATAATATAGTTTTTAGGTCTAGGTATTTACTATTGTAATTCCTGTTTCCTGATACCTTAAACTCAACTTTAATAATAGAAATAGAGTGTGGTTTAATTTTTATTATAATCTTTTTAAATCAGCAATCAAAACAATTAAAGAGAAAGTCTAAAGTGTCCAAAGAATCGACTACGCCGCCTCTTACTACAATTGAAGCAGATTCAAAAGCAACGGTAATTGCAAGTTTTTTTCTGTTTTTACTTTTTAACTATAATTACTTATTTAGATCAATGAACAAATTGAAAATGCTGTTGCAACGGTGGAAAATGAGCTGCAAATTGCAGTCACTCAAGTAAAATTATTTACCTACATTATTGAGTTTATATTTTTTTAGGCTAGAATCTAGAAGCTACTAAATCAGTGTAATCTTAAACTTAAATTATTCATTTAGATCTTTACGAGTGAGAATGATTATGATGAGGATCAGACTATCAATAGCGTAAATAAGTCTTAATTTTAATTATTGTATGTCCGTTTTAACTTAATTTATTATTATTTTTTACCAAAAATAAATATAGGTGGTGGACAACTTGGGTAATGTAGACCAATCAGCTCCTGGAGATAACAATAACATCCCGCTTGACCAAGTAATAAATTATAATGTAATCTTTAGGTCTAGATATTTACTATTGTAATTTTTAAAATCTTTGACTCATCTTTAATAATAGAAGGGTTTCGTTTTAGTGATATTTGAGCCTTTGGGTTGTAGAGCGAAAATGTTAACACCTCTCTTGAGTCTACATGACATTTTCTTCTAGCTTTTGGCCTCTAGACAACGCTCTGCAAGCGAATGAAAAGCTTGAAAAGAATCTTGTCATATTATCATGCCTATATAAAGGCACCTGTTATTACCAATCTCACTATAAAGGCACTTTTTATTACCCACCTCTTTATTATAAAGGCATTATTTATTAACTTTATATCACTTTATAAAGGCATCTTTTTATAACAACATATCAACCTCACTATAAAGGCACATTTCATTAACTACCTCTTTATAAGGGCACCTTGTTATAATGTACATTTATAAAGGCAATTTGTTTTAACATACTTAGGATTAGTACAAGATAGATAATTTGGAACTACCTAATTAAGTTATAATGAAAATACAAAATTTGTTTTATATCTACAAGATATTTCTACAAGTCATTTTAAAATAGCTTTTAACGAAACCTATATTTCTACAAGCCATACTATTTGGCTTTAAGCTTCAAGATCTACAATCCAAGCCAAAGGTTCAAATATCCCTTTATAAACGAACCCAACCCTCTCCTATCTATAGAAATAAAGTGTGGTTTAATTTTTATTATAATCTTTTTAAATCAGCGACCAAAGGAATTAAAGAGAAAGTCTAAAGTGTCCAAAAAATTAACTACGTCTGCTAGTACAATTGAAGCAGATTCAGATGCAACGGTAATTGCAAGTTTTTTTTTCTGTTTTTACTTTTTAATTTGAATTACTTATTTAGATCAATGAACAAATTGAAAATGCTGTTGCAGTTGTAGAAAATGAGCAGCAAGTTGCAGTCACTCAAGTAAAATTATTTACCTTGCATTGAGTTTATATTGTTTTTAGACCAGAGGCTACTAAATAAAACGTTATCCATCCTTTTACTTCTACTTTGGGCTCATATATTTTAATTATTTTTAGCAGCCACCAAAAAGCTTGAAGGGAAAAAGGAAAGCGAAAAAAGCTCGGTCTAAGATTAATGCAAAGGTAATTGATAATTTTTTTGTTAATGCTAATAGAACTAATTTCTATTGTAATTGTAATATCTATAAGTACCTATATTTTAAGTTTAAAGTAGGTATATATTATAATTTTTGAGACCTAAACATAGTCTCATCGTCAGCCTCATATTATTTAAAGACAGGTTAAAACTCTATGAAAATTACTTTTTAAATCTCAGGATAAATTCGAGTTGTTCAATTTTAATTTATTTTAGTTCTAAAAACTTCATCTCTCTTAAAAAGCTCAAAACTTATTTAAATTAGATATTATTATTATCTATCCAATATTTTTAATTGTGTGAAACCTTAAACAAGTCTCGTTTTCAAAAAATATAAACTCTTTAATAGGTATTTAATATCTTACTTTTGGATGTTAATTTCTGTTTTTACTTTTAGCTTGACGATGTAATTCAAATGTCATCATCATCTCCAGCTTCAGAAGGGGCGAGTATTGAGAGTGAGAGCAATTCAGATGGTGATGTTAATTGTACTAGTACTGACTATGAGAAAGAAAAGTAAGATTTATATTTTTAACTCACGTGCTTTTATTTAAAGCAATTTATTATTTATTATTACAGGCTTATAATTGGAGAACATTGTTTGGTCAAAAGAGCTGATGATCGATGGTGTAAGTATTTTATGATGAGTTTACAATTTTATAAAATATCAGTGTAAGTGCACCTATAACTATTAGACTAATTAACTATTGATGATATTTTTCTCTAGATCCTGCAGTAATAATCCAAAGTCGGCCACTTCAAAATGATGATACTCAATTCTATATTCATTATGATGGGCTCGATCGACGTTTGGATGAATGGGTTTCAAGAAAGAGAGTTATGAGTGAGAAGTTTGCTATGCAAAATGAGACATTAAATCGTGGTATTGTGACGAATAATTCGTTAACTGCCATTGATGATTTGGACCCAACAACAGCAGCTCTTGAAAGAGAACATGAAGCTATTACCAAAGTAAGTTTATTTTAAACCTGGTTCAAATATAGATGGGTAAAACACGACAATCAGTATGATTCTTTTCTTAAATTCGTCAATTACTAATAAGCAGAGCCCGGACAAAATAGGCACTTAAAATGCAAAAAAGGTAGTTAAAAATGCCAAAAAAGGCATGTAAAAAGCAAATTCTAACGATAACTTTTGTTTAAAATCAAAAAAAATTTAGTAGACAAAAAATATAGAAAATTGATATTATTTTTTATTGCCATTTTCGATCAATCAATATATCCAAAAAAAATTTAGCCAAAATCGCCATTTTTGAAACTATATTATTAAAATTAAGACTTTTTTTACAAAATCGAAAAAAACTTGTAAAAAATAATCATAAAAGGCCTTCTTTTTTTTAAAAAAAGGCAATTTTTTTGAAAAAGGCAGAAAAAAGGGTGCTTCATTGACTTTAATTTGATCTAAAACGGATATATCACAAGTATTAGCATCATCCGACTCACTAAAAATAAGTGTCCCAAAACTGCCTTTCCGGGCTCTGCTAATAAGACAAAGAATAGTAACAAAGATACGTAATATAATAATAATAATTATTATTATTATTCATTACAATTGAACTGTAATTTTAAAGATGTTTAATTTTTAAAATTCTTTTTTATAGGTTAAATATATAGAACAAATCCAGATAGGAAAATATGAAATAGACACTTGGTATTTTTCTCCCTACCCTGACGAGTTTGGGCGTGTAAAAAAACTTTGGATATGCCAATATTGTTTAAAGTATATGCGTTTTGAAGATACATTTGTAAAGCACACAATGGAATGTAGACAAAGGAAACCACCGGGAAAAAAAATTTATGAAAAGGTAAAAAAAAAGTTTACAATCTTTAGTTATGGTATAGGTACAGAACAGAATATATTGATAACCAAATTAAATTCTTACTTCTTTATTCTATCCACTTGAAATATAGGGGGGGATATCAATGTACGAAGTCGATGGAAAGGACAATAAGTTATTTTGTTACAATAAATTATATTGTCAGAATCTAAGCCTTATGTCTAAATTGTTTCTTGATCACAAAACATCTTATTTTGATGTCGATCCATTTCTCTTCTACATTCTTTGTGAAGAGAATCGAGACGGTTCATCGACAATGGTTGGTTATTTCTCTAAAGAAAAAGCAAGTCCAGGTGAGGCAAACTTTATCCTATTTTTGTGGACATTCAATCTATTAAAAATCAGATTAGAAATACGGATTTATATATTTAATTTTTCGTTTTTTTCTTTTATTTACAGATAATAATGTTGCCTGTATTTTGACCCTACCACCATTTCAGGGAAAAGGTTATGGGAAATTTCTTATAGCTTTTAGCTATGAACTTTCAAAATTGGAGAAAAAAATTGGAAGTCCAGGTGAATAATATAAAATTATAAATATCCTTACTTTATACGTATAAGCAAATTAAATTAATCATTATTATTTTAATCATTCTATAAATTTTAGAGAAACCTCTTTCAGATTTGGGTATGAATTATGAATTTACTCTACTTATTGGATAGAATACTCGTATCAAGTAAAATAATAAGCTTTGATATTGATTATATTTTTTTAATAGGTAAACTATCATACCATTCTTACTGGTCCGGGGTTCTTCTGGAAATGTTTGGAGATTTAACTGGTGTACTTTCAATAGCGGATTTGAGCCAGATGACATCAATCAGCCACACTGATATTATCTCTACATTGCAATTTCTAAACATGGTTAAATATTGGAATGGCAAACATGTAAGTCATAAAATATTTCAATTTCAAAATAAGAATAATAAGAGCAATCATTTCAATTAGTATCTGCTTGTCTCATAACTATAACTCATAAACTAAAGTAATTCTTGATTATTTAAAAAAAAGGTAATTTGTGTTACTCCAAAAATGGTTGAAGATCGTTTAAAGCAAATGAAAAAACCAATACTGACAGTTGATCGATCTCATCTTCGATGGAGACCACCTAAAAAACCATTACCCATCAAATAAGGAGGAATAATTATAAAAATAACCCAGTTTAAAATTTTAATTAGAAACATCCCATATAATTATACCCGTATATTAATTAGAAGCCTCTATTATATTCTATTTTAGAAATCTGTCCAATTATTTAAACTTTAGCATGGTTGTTTATTGTTTATATAAAAGTAGAAAGTATTTTCATTCAAATTAATTTTCTTTCTTTAATTATTTAATACTTTCAGCTCGAACGAGCCCTTGTTATTATTATAGCCCTATCTATCAGTATATTATAAATTTAAAATACCCAATATTAATTAACCATTAACTACAACTACCTTTATCTCAAATGCGTTTCAACCGTATATAAATAGGTATCATATAATTTGTTATTGTACTTCAATATGTAATTATTTTAGGATCAAAAAATTCCTATAACTTAGGAAAGTTTATTTCCTACAACGTAATTTGTCATTGACCTTTATGATATCCTGCTTGCTAATTAAATATGAAAATAAATAAACAAATTGATTCATTTTATTACCTTTACAATCTCATGTTTGTATTCAGATCACAACCAGGTTAGGAATACCTTATTTATCTTGAAATACCTAAATAATCTTATCTTAATTTTATAATTTGTAATAAAATCCACGATTATACTCAATACTCATAGATGTAGATATGATTTTATACTTTGAATAATTTCAGAACAACTTGAATTATCTTTATTAGGGTACTGTAATAAAAACTAATCCTTAAAATTATTAAGGTGTAGGTCAATAACAATCGCAGCTAATTACTTAACTAATAATAACAAAGTTTGTCAAACTCAGATTTTGAAATTTTTTGTATAAAAAGGATGCTTTTTTCAACTCAAAATTATCATTATCAAACTTTGTATTTCATTCAAAAATCAAACTATTTTTCAAAAACTTGCAAAATGAAGATTTTTTTGGCCATTTTGAGCATTTCTATGCTTTTCGGTAAGTAAAATTTCAATTTTAGAAAATTTTTATAAAATTATTATTAAAATATTTTTAGTTTGGGGTATTGAAGCTTCACCTCTTCAGCTGGACGAACCAGGTAAAAAATTATAGCTCCAATTTAATCACATCCCTATTTTGGTTGATATTTACTCATATTTTTTGGTCTAACTTACCTCTATATGTAGATATGAAATTAACCCAAATTTTTTTAAAAATTCAACCAAAATAGGGATGAGATTAAACTTAAGTCAAAAATTATATATAATTAAAAGCTTAATAAGATTTTTAAAGATATTTTTTCAAAATTTTTAGAAAAAACTGAGATTCAAAGACCACCAATTTGGCATCAGGATCAAATTGAGGGAGTTGAAAAAGGCGTAAGATTTATATTTTCAAATTTTTAAAAATCACGAAATATAAGTATAAGATAATAATAATACGACAGTCGACAGAGCATAAGATAGGTACCCTTACTAATTGTTTTCTTGAAATAATTTTTAGTGCCAAGTGGTCCCAACTTGCGAAAAATTTCAAAATGTACATATATTACAAAAATTTACCAGTTTAAATATTATTAACTAGAGATATTTTAAATATAATAATGATCTTTTAAATTTTAGGATGGATGCTGTGGTGGATTTTGCCTTTATGATGAGGATAGAAAATTTGGTCGATGTTTTGGATGGGTCGAAGACTAATTTTTGGCAAATTTTTATTATTTTTTTGCATTTTTATACCTTGTTATAACATTTAAATACTAATAAATCTTTTAAATAAAGAATCTTTTTGATAATACTTTTGGAAATATGACAGGTATAATCTGGTTCTACAATCAATTTAAGAATAAGATACTCTGAATATCTATTTCAATATTAATATTACCTATTCTTAATTTGAAATTTTGATTTTTGATACACCTTTACTCGTACATATTAGGATTAGGTATATTATAATCATATCTTAGCTGATTGTAATAATAATTATCTGAATAAAATATAGAGAGTAAATGTATGGGATTTAATCATGTAAAATGACCCAAAACCAAACCCCCAAATGGCGTTCGGCTCTCGAATACTTTTTCTCAGATTTTCCAAGAAATTGGACTTTTTGTTTCAGAATTTCGACAATTTCATGTGAAATTTGTCGCATTTTCGTAGACATGAAAAAGTAAACAAAGGGGATAAATGTTATAAAAGAAATATAGTTGGAAATATGAAATACAAATAGAATGATAATCTATCATAAAATAGTATGGAGCCAACATTCAGAAAAATTAGGCTTGTACCTGCAACCACAATGAGTAGAGTGACAAAATTGTTTTGTAATTTTGGACATTTTTGAATGAAATATTTTCAAGTTTCTCCAAGTTAAAAGAAAGTTCTCGAATGATTGAATGTCATTTATAGCTTGAGCATCAGATCTATTTAATTAATTATTAAAATTAGAAAGACATTTTTTAATAAAACATGATATATTGACGCTTAACCTTAATTTCTTCAAAATTTTCTAATAGATCCATTTCCATAATCAAAGATAAAAATAAACTGTCTAAAATATTCCTAAATGATCAATGTAAGAGACAAATTATAAAGAAAAGAATTGAATCAAATAATATTTTGAAATTATTTGCTGGTAATATAACTTATAACTGAATATGAAATTCGGTTATTTGAGAACAATATTGTGAATAAAATTAAAGCAAAAAAGATTCCAAATAACTAAATAGCTTGAAAGAGATTTAAAATCATGATAATTATTTTCCAATTAATTTCAGTTCCAGATTCATTCTCACAGTCAGTACCTGTATTTTAAATAAAATTAAATAAATACTCAGATATTGCAAAAAATATTTTAATTAAATAAACATGGAACAAGAGATATTTAATTTTTTTAAAGGATTTTAAAGGATACAATTCGGATTCTAGGGTTTTATCATTTTAATTAAAAACCACATATAAAGGCCAGAGAGCTCATTAATTAATAAACCAAAGATATCCTTTCTTACCAAATTCAATTATTTCTCTGTAACTCTCAAAAGCTCGGTTTCCATTCGACAATAAAACAAAACGAAAGAGATACCTACAGGAAAAAGAATATCATAGTCCAAAGCATCAATATTATTTTTTTAGCTTGTGTTTCCGTATTGTTTAGATCATTTTGACTGAACTGGATCTCGAGTAATTATATCTTAAAATTAATAATGTTAGATGACGGATCATTTGGCAATCAAAATTTTTCAGTTTTCTTTGTTGTTTTATTCAAAGTTTTAAATTATTTAGAGTGCAAAAGTACTAGTTTAAATCCCTTGTTAGTTAGGTCAAACCTATTCCAACTTAACCTTACCAAGAGATCTTAACATATTTCAGTCAGTGCGAGCGAAGCGAGCTCGATTTCGATTCAAAGCTTGCAATTTCAAGTTTCTGCCTGTTTAGATATACATACTTTAACCAGGTAAATTGAAATCACGGACCAAAACAACTCGATCCGATCCTATTATATAATTTATATTTATATAATTTATTAATAAATGTAAATTTGAGATCAAAAGCAAAATTTTTTGGGCAATGCGGAATGCGGATAGCTATTGCACTGACCTAAAAGATCAAATGAAATGCATAAATACATAATATTGTAAAAACTGTTACTTTTTAGTATGGATTATGGATTCAGTATGAAGTATGAATTATGAATGCTTTCTAATACATTACATGCATTACAATACAATACAAGCATTATAGATAATATTATAACATTTATTTATTTGACTTTTAGAAAGATCAGTGTCAGCAGGTATTCGCAAAAAAATTTTCGGAAAATGTTGATTTCGGATCTCAGCTCTCAACTTTACATTTTTATAATGGAATCGAGTAGTTTTTCTCCGTGTCCGCGGCTAGCTGGCTGGTAAAACTATTGGTCCGATTTTGACCAAATGCAAAGCATTGCATTAATGATTTTAATAGGGTTTAATTGAGTAATTTTGACATCCATTTGGGTGCTTGGTCTCTTTAATGCTCCCCATATTAATCTAATGGGAAAAAATAAATAATTAGATTTACCTAATTTATTAAACAAAAATGACTATTTGCAAAGATAATAGACACGAACTTAGGGCTTAGGGTAGGGTCGGGTACTAAAAAAATAGTCTGCCTACTGCCTACATGCTTAGTACTTACATGATAAATGATAGTACCCCTACATAATATATTAGTACATTTATCCTTTGTACACTCAACTCATACTCTCATATTTTACTCATACTCATATTCTCGGCCTCGGCTCTCTACACTACAGTGCAGAACAGAACAGATTAGAACCAGAGGTCGAACCGCACTGTGCGGGAAATAGCGCACTTGCAGACTCTTCGTACTGTGCGAAAGTGCGGAAGTGCGGTGCGCTGAACTTTTAAAAGAGTGCCGCACAGTGCGGTGCGCTCTAAGGAGGATAGTACACCTAATGGAAATTCGAAAAATTGATTTGAAAAAAAAATCATTATGCCTATCATGTAGCTACGCTAAAATAAAAAGGCAACTGAAGTGCACCTTTTTTAATTTTGGTCCTTGACCTGAGATTTGACCCCTTAAAGGGCAATACCCTATACCTGTAAGGGTATTTCAAATTTGTTCAAATTGCCCCAAATGAGGTATCAAAATTTTCGTTCCATCGAGCTGAGTCCAAATATGTAATTGGTTATTTTTTTAAGTTCCAAATACATCCGGTAGAGACGCCCGCGTAAATTGTTCAAATTTGAATATAGTGTATTAGTAGTTCTACGGGAGTAGAACTACTCTCAGTTCCTGAGAGTAAATGTATGTATATTAATTAGTATTTCTTATAATTGGCTAAATACTGGATATATTCAATTAATTCAATTCAGAAAAACAAGATTTTGACTCTAATTTCAGTTGTATCTACTTGTACGTAGGTATATTTGCACACTTTCAGGCTAATTTATATTCCAGGTTTTTTGGACACATTTACCCCATCATACCCTATTAAAAGTAATATTAGGTAAGTATAATTTAACATGGTTCTTCTACTTCTTCGATTGTTGAAATCCTATTTGTATCATTAGTATTTGAATTAAATTTATTTTCAAGTCTTTCCATCTCTCTCCTTTTAATCTGAGCTTTTGCAAAAGGGATCAAAATTGGCACTACAAGAAAAACCACAATGGCCAACCCTGTATATAAGGCATTGACCAAGTTTGGCACGCAATTTGTCAAAATCCCACTAATATTACCAAATATAAGGAAAATTGCAGTCTCGCCCCAAATCAGCCAAAACATCCAAAGGGGTTCCCCCACAGGGAAAAAAATCGTAGCAAAATATCCAAAAATTGTATTTTTGAGAGATTTTTCTGCTGGATTTGAATTTTGGACAATCAGACCTCGGAGAAAGTCGATTATGGCCAGAATAATCCGAGGAAATATGATTATACATGATCCCACAATAAATGCATTTAGTTGATATGGAGGTGTAAAAATACATCGGAGTCCGATGAATAAGTAGGCGACAGACATTTCTCGGGATCCTAAAAGATCAAAAAAAAGGTCAATAATTTTTAGTTTTATAAATAACCTGCCTTTTTATAATATTACTTTATAGAGACTCAAGTTTGATTTCATCCCTATTTTGGTCGAATTTACCCTTATATATTTGGTCTAGCTCTAACTTTACTCCTGACTCCTGTATGATATTAACCTAAAAAAAATTTGGTTTATTTTTGGTTAGGTTAGGTTAGTTTAGAATTTTTTTAAAGGCTGAGTATTTTTTCAATAGGTTTTGTGGGTAACGTAAGGTTTTTTATAATGCATAGTGAAGTATCAGACATAATTTACCGGCCACTTGATTTTGTTAGAATTACCCCAAATTATGTGAAACTAGAAATATGTCAAATTGGTCCATTTGACATAACTTTTTTAACTATTTAAATGTTAAAGGTTATTTTATGAGGGGTTTCAGAATTTAGACAACCAAATTGAACTAGAATGACCAATTTTTATAAAATTAGGGAATTTTGGGTAACTTTTTGAGGAGGCTCCAAATGTGACCACCAATTTGACATCGGTTGACCCAATGACTAGTACTTGGCAAGTTTAGATCGAATAAAGTTTGGGAGAACTTGAGATTTTGACTTGGAATCAAAGGCAAAGGTAAAATAAGATAAAAAAAATTTTGGGGCAATTTGAGATTTTGCTATAATATTGATTTATGACCTCTTTAGAACAAAATCTCAACTTGCCCCAAAATTTTTTTATCTTATTTTACCTTTGGCTTTGATTCCAAGTCAAA
>JAQIXA010002654.1:0-16879 GCA_034699045.1 Nanhermannia cf. coronata Gr-Ori-00579 | reverse complement strand
GTTGAGTTGGAAAAACATCGTGACCCATGATCAATAGTTCAGCTTCATTTTTTCTGATAAATAATTTAATAGCTACAATTAATCTGTATTTTAGGTATATCAAATCGTTTAAAGATAACGATTTTTAAATAAAATTTTGGGAATTTAACTTTTCAGAAATTTTTCAAACTTTAAAAAAAAAACTAAATGTTTTTTCAGTTATTCTAAGATACCTTGTCCTTACATAACTTTAATTTTTCTCAAGAAATATATTTTTATCCTTAATGTTGGGTTTGGTTTGGATAATTGACAACTTTTTAACTAGTTGAAATTATTTTTCAAAGTTTTTGAAAATACTTTGTACACGCACTAGGTACCTAAGTACTATTATATTCCGATAATTGAATCTATCTTTTCAAGGTAGATTGTGCAGATAGGGTAGGTGTAGGTATTATACTCTTTTTTGTCAGTTTAAAAAACTCAAATTTGTGAATACCTAAGTTCATCTGTGTAAAAGACATCAAATCCTGTAGTATATTGTACTCCTTCTACTTCGTCAGGATCTGTAAACGATTGTTTATTTATTAAACACCTTAAAACTGCTTTAAAAATGTAATAGAATTACTATCGTAGTGAACTTCCAAAAGTAAATATTCAGTAGGTGTCACATGACCAATGGAAAAACCCACGTGTTCAGGAAATAACATCATTTCACCTATAAAATTTAATTTTTTTAAAACTTTTATTATCCCATAATAATCTTAAGCATTTATTTTAATTATTGAAATTATTAAATACCTCCGACTGCCCATATGTATAGATATTCATGGCAATATTTCTGCTTCAATTCTGTGTAATTTCCTCCCAAAAGCTATTAATTAATTCAAAAATAATAATAGTTAATTTGTATTTACCTAACAAAAAAGTCAAAGGTCAAATTATTGAAATTTTGAGTTATTTTTTATACCTCACAATCACCACCAGGTGTACCTACAAATGGGCCAAATAATTCATCTGGATCTTCATTTTCAGGAGCTATACATCTAGCTGCAATAAAATGATGTGTATGTTTGACAGCCTCTTGGTTCTCCAAATAAGTATTGAACTAGATATTTTTAATATTTAACTTTAATGATTTACTGATTATCTCATGAAGTAATTATTGAAATCATCAAGTACCCCAACTAAATGTTGTTGTTTGGGAAAATCTGGACTCCTATGCATAGTACACCAATAAGCTGTATCTTGTTTGGGCATTTCATCATGTACTCGAACTTCCCTAAAATTTTATCAAAAAATTGATAAGTACCCTACTTAGGTGAGGTAAGTACAAATTGGTAATTTCAAAATCATAAAAAAAAAGTTTCTAAAATTACCATTTTTGAAACTTTGAAATATCAACTGGTGGTGGTGCTCCATCAAGAAAGTTGTATTCTCGAGTGCCTCTATTGTCTGAGGTGTGTTGCTCAATTGTATCTGTTAAACCTAAAAAAGAGTTTCAAAATGTAAGTGTGTAAGGAGTTTGAGTAAGTTGATATATTTAAAAAAAGTGAAAAATGTTTTTACCAAAAGACCAAATAATATTTAGAGTATCATCATTAATTTTGAAATCTTGATCATCACAAGTGTCCCATTTTCTGGAAAATTTAAGAAATGTGTGTGTTTCATCTTCAGATGCATCAAGTAATTTCCAATTTTCATTCTCGTCAACAACAGGTACGGTAGTTCCTTTCCCATGTCGGTCCTATGATATCGATACATTTAGCAATAGATAATACCTAGATAACTACTAGGTACAATATGAGTAGGTACAATATTATATAATATGTAAATTAAGCCTTATTTTATTTTATAAGTACATATTTTAAATTGCTGGTAATTTGAAATATCAAAATATCTGTAGATTTGAACCAATTGATTTGAAATTTTTTTTTATCCCTTCCTAATTTTCAAAACTTTGAAATTTTTAATAAATTATAGGTAGTTCTATTATTGTGGTAGGCTACACATATGAATATGGCTTGTAATTTGTATTTGTAATTTAATTACTGAGAAATATTTTTCGCCGTTTTGAAAACCTCCAATAACAATGTCGGCACCATCCATATTACCTTAAAAATAAATTTAATTAGAATATAATTTTTGCTAAGATATTCAAAATAGGTATACCCAAACTATTCAAGCCGAATCCAACAAATCCATGTGTTTCAACTCTGACTTCGAAAATGATTTCTTGAGTTTCTCTATCAATTTGCCATACTAAATTGTACTTGTCGTGTAATTTGACTTCTTGTTTTGGCTCAAGTGATTTTGACCCTATATTCAAGGCTAGTGAACTAGCCACAAAAAATAGAAAAATTAAAAGTTTGTACATTTTTTATGAATAAATTAAATCACACAGTTTTATGATTATTATAGTTCAAGCTTAAAACACTCCTTCTCCTTTTATACCTTCACTCTAATTTGATGATTCATAATCATATCTCGATAAGTTGATTACAAAATGTCATTAAAAATATTGGAATTAAATGAGTTTTTGAGTGTTTAATTGTTTGTTATAATTAAACGATATTACCTACCTACATAACATAGATACATGCTATGTTTCATTCTTGCTTTATACAATGTAATATTAGCATAAAGTATAAGGCACATTTTGATCCAAAGTTTAATTTTAAACAAAAATTTCCATTAACATTCATATTATAAAGTCTACATTGGTATCAATAACGATGGTTGACTCATTTGCAGAATATTTCAACCTCAATTGTACGAGTATAGTATGTATTAGGTACCTATTAGTATATTAATCAGACCGATCAAAAATTTTGATAAAAATTATCTCAAATCACAACACTTAAAAATAACTACATTGGGATTTTATATAATCTCATTAAATACGCCAATACTATATTACAAATCAATTAGTTGACTAAATAAAAGATAAGAATGAGTATTTGACTTGATTTAATTATATAAAAAGCTGGTGGAAATACTACAGATATGAATACATATTTGCTATGATTAAGCATTACATTTGATAACAATAAGATTCAATTTTATTAAAAATTATTCTTTAGAACCAAATCTAGACTAGTTAATTACAATTACAAAATAAGTGTAGAAATTTTGGTAGACAATACTTACGATTAGTATTAGTACAAATGACTTACTTTACTTATATCAGTAGTCTCCTAATATACTGATAGTTGGCATGTAAGCACAAAAATCTTAAATTTTGAGACAATTTTTGAAAAAAAAGATATCTACCACTAGTTATAGTTTTTTTCAGAAAATTATATTGCCATTATGATCCATTACATATTTACTATAGTAGAGGGTACAGTAGGTAACTTTTTATATTGAATAAATCTATCAGTATTTTAATTTGTTTAATTTCCAATCTTAAGCTACTCTACTAGTTCTAACAATAAGTATGACTAGTAGGTATCGTATATGACTTTGCTTTAGAGTTAGAAAATAATGAATTTTAGTAATTTGTAATTTTGAACAATCAATGGCAAAATTAGAGGTTGAATTACTTGTTTTTATTTAAAAATTAGATAAATTATATAATAATGTCAGTGTTAAAATGAAGTACCTATCCTACATATTGAAACTTTTCTTTTAGTTAATTAATCTCTGTAGAAGGTGGCCTTTGGTTACACTTGTGCATCTATAAGGTTTTAAAATTGTTTATTATTTCAATTAAATAAATAATCAATAGGACTACTAGGATAAGATAATAAATTTAATAAGTATTTTGATACTTACATCACAAATGAAAAATTTATCCAGACAAATCGATGCACCTCCATTTAGAGCACAAGCTAAATTCAAGCTATTTTCTCCAACGCCTCTGCATCCATTCTACAAATTACAAGGACCTTGTTAATTCAATTTGTATTTCAATATATGAAAAATAAATTTATCAGTATTGTAGTAATAAATTTTTAAATATTTACTACGTCGAAATTTGAGCCGTGTTTTGCCATCATTCCTTGAGGGATTTCAAAACTGTCTATTAAGCTTTGATTTACAAACAAAATCACAAAAATTATATAAAAATTTACAAAAATCTTCATCTTTATGAAATTCACAGAAAAATTTATTTTAAAATCCAACTATTATTTAACTATCCAACGACTCTCTTTTTAAATTATACTAAATATCTGTATGTACATCTTCAAATAGTACATTTACAGTTTGCATTCTGTAACATATTTAGTAGTTCTACTATTTTGATACTCGTTTAAATTCAATTAAATCCATAAAATCATAACGGATCCTACTGGACCAGCAAATTAGAATTATCGATTACTTACCTATTTAGAAATATATTGTTACTCCATATAGTACTAGTACTACTGAGCATCTCTACATAAAGTATAAATTACTTTAAAAATTTAGAGTTGACTGCCTACCTATTTTCGTTCTAATATTCATCCTTTAGTAGGGTACTGATATATGTAGATATACGGATATAGCCCTTTTAAATGGTAAAAATTAAGAATTTTTTTACAAAAATTTCTATCCATAATTTATTGGAGACAACAGATGTAATCACAATGAGACTTTATTTGACAATCTTATTACTGATTCTAAATGTTAATTGCTTTAATACACTATAAGGCATATTATGCTATCGATAAATTCTATTAAAAAGAATACTTCTGACAGAAATTTAGTAGGTACTTGATATTGAACCCTTTTTGGTTAAGCAAATATGAACAAACCATTAAAATTGTAAACTTACATTGGTAAGTAAATGTTCATGTGTACATACTTAGAATTAGACACTTTAATTTAATTAAATAACAAACTAAAATCCCAAATCCAAGCGAATATTTTAAATTGATTGGTTTAACTCTTCAGCTTTTTAGAATATTTTTTTCAATGATTTTTAAGCTAAAAACTTTCAAGTACCTACAAATACATAGTTAGTAGGTACCCTACAGAATAGGTAAGTACTTACCATAATAGGGGGGGGGGGGTCTAATAATTTTAGGTCTAATAATCAAAATGATTTTTACTGATGCTAGAATATGTTACTCCAATTAAACAGTAGGTATCGTTGTCTCGAAATCTGATTTCAATTTCGAAATTCAAAGAATTTTAATGATAAACTTCAAAATATTACCTGAGATATGGAAGTTGATGGCCTACAAAGTAAATGAAAATGAAATAGGTAAATAGGTAAATAAGGCTCTTTTTCTTATAGGTACATAGAATAAAAATGCAAATGCAAATAGGTATGCGCAAATTGAATATTTTTTCTCCAATTTCTTGATCTTTTTTTGATTAAATTCCAATTAGCTTTTGCCATTTCATATCTTGATTTTACTTTTAAAGAGCATATAAGTTAGGTACTTATGTACCTATAGAATAATATGAAAAATGAAATGAACTATTATTAAGATTTGTAATTGAAAAAGGTCATATAAATCAATAATCATCAAGAATTTTGTAATACTTTTCAGTTGATTATTCTCAATGCAGTAGTGCAGTTCTTCCCAAAAATTGTGAAAAAATGAAGGATCCTGGGATAATACTGTTTTGCGCCATTTTTGCACATTTTGGTAAAAAATTACTTTAATTAAAATCTTGATAATAGTACAGACATTCAAATAAAATCCAAAATAAAAATGGTAGGAAAATTGTCATAAAAAAATCAGTTTTAATCAATTTATTGATAAAATGTTGATTTCAATTTTAATATAAATTAAGGATTCAAAGGAAATGAAAGAGTTTAATTATAAGTTGAAATTTTTTGACAATTTTTTAGCAATATTTTCAAATGGCGTAAAAATAACTCACATTGGAATCCCAAAATTCGGCTTGAAAGATGGAATCGTAAATATGCGATGTGATTATCAATTGGATCCTAATGAAGGGCTCATTATGGTAGGTATATCTTATATAAATCAAAAATTTTACAAAAATATCTAAAAAAAATTTTCTTACAAGGTAAAATGGTCAAAAGATAATGAGGAATTTTTTCGATACCAACCGAGTTTTTCTCCATCAACATTTACATTCCCCGTCAAAGGAACTCTCGTGGATGTATTTTATACTTGATTATTTATTTAAATATACCCTACCTATAGATAGTTATATAAAATAATTAACTTTTATAGATGCTCCATTCAAATGATCATAAAGTCATTTTGAAAAACCTTAATCGGAGATCAACAGGGAAATATCGGTGTCAGGTTTTTGCGGCAAAACCTTATGGACAGATACAAAGTGTCGAAGAGGAGTCTCAATTCACAATTGTTGGGAGGAAAAAGTACCTGGTTGACTCGAAACCAAATTCGGATATTATTAGGTTGTGGTAAAAATATAAAATATTTCTTTTTAAATTTTTGAAATTTACACTTATCTATTTGTCTATATCTATATCTATTTGTATTATGTTAATGCTACTTTAAACTTCAATTTTCTTGTGAAATTCATATAGGTAATCATCTTAAATTATTATTTATCTTCGTCTAATATATATACTTAATACTACAAGTGTATCAGTAATTTTATTCAAAAATTTATTCATAGAATAAAGTACCAACCTACAGCTACTGTAGAGAAAATATGTTTATGACTTACCAAAATTCCATTTAATTTAAATTATTAGTTTTAATATTGAGATTTGTAAGATATTCTGAAGAAAGTGTTTTGCCTATATTTATATAGATAGGGTACCTAGATTTTTTAATGGGCAAATAACCTTGAGTAGGTTACCGGATATATGAAAAATTCAAAACTCAATTTCTTCCATATATCTACTTGTAAAATAGAGGTCAAAATCGGGATTTTTAGAGCCAAATTAGAGTTTGGCATAGATAATTATCCACATGACACATGTATCAAATATCAGATTTTATTGCTTATTTTATTAGTCTACTTTATTGAAGATTATCGGTACCTAGTAATAATGATGATCTTTGAAAAAATGAACTAAAATCTAAAATCTATGAGTTACTTTAATGTTGAGGATTTGGAGATCAGCGATCTTTTAATAGATATCTTGTAGTCAAAAGAAAAACATAAAAATTTATTGACTGATACGTCCGGCTAAAGTCCAAAGTCAATTTTGGGGGTGTGTCAAGTCAATTGTCAATAAGTAGAATTTTTTCTCAAAAAAACATTTTCCTACGGTCAAAATGAATCAATTATACAGTAAGATTTCTAACTTTTTTAACATTTAAATAACTACAACGTATCTTGCTTATGAAATTTACATTTAAATTCCCAACAAAAAGCTAAGTACTGCTATTTTTAAAAGCTTAAGAATGTATATATTTATTCATAAAATCGAATAATTTGAAATTAACATTTTTGTTCAATCATAATTTCATTAAAATTAAAACAATTTTCAAAATTTTTGAGATACAAAGTTACCCTATTTTGTCCCAATAAAATCTTTGGTCCATTTTAACTTGTACATTCTGACTGGATTTGATTTGGATTCACTTTTTCTCGTTCATTTTTAGCAACTTGTTCCCCAAAGTGCATTACCTATATATATATATAGAGATAGATAGAAAAAAAAACGAAATCGGGTTTTTTTTCCACAAAGTTCAGATTTCTGATGAGTAGATGGAAAAAAGTATTTTTATTGTACTCTTGTTGCTCAATCGAGAATTTACGATGGGACACTCGAATGAACTTACAATTTTCTACATTTCCTTACTAGGTACTTAATATCTAGTACTATGATCATGGTTATACATATCTGTGCATGTACATGTGTATAATCTATAAATATAAATATTTTTTGTCAAAAAGTTGGTAAAAAGTTAACCTAAATTCGAAATCTAAATTCTAACCTAACTTACTTGCCCAACAACTGAAATAAATATTACAAGGTAGTAGGTATTAAACATGTATTTATTTGTAAAAAAAAGATGTTTTAAATTTAATAGATCATTCAAGGCTCAAGGTTCCAAATTTGATAAAAATTAGAAATATCAGTATATAGATAACTGTAATACGAGTTCCAATACTCGTATCTATTTCATTAATTTGTCTATTTTAATTTCATATTTATTCTTTTTTGCAAATGAATAAAAAGGTTAAGCACTTTTTAATTTGTATATTTTGCACAATCGAAAAGTCGTAATTTAGGCACTAAAATAGTCTAATAGAATCCTCGTTTTACAAGTAAGTATACTTAAAGTGCTTACCTAGTTTAGGATTTTATTAAGCAAATAAAATATATAGTAGGTACAAGAAATTATTTTAATAAATGATATTGATTGATTAATTAAATTATTTATACTCAAGGATCTGCATTTTTATGTATATCTAAGTTTACTAGGGCATGTACATAAATTAAAAAATTGGGTATAAATAAGGATAATTTTAGTATCAGTAAGGTATTCTAATAAATTAGATATATTTATTTGTAGTTTACATTTGAAAAAAAAAGAGATTGATTTGACAAAATGTTTTCTTGTATTGTCTTTTCCTTATTATTTGCATTTTTTTCAATTTCTGCTGGTTTTCCATCAACAAATAGTAATGGTAAGATTTAAATACTTATAAATTGTTCATTTTTCAAACTTATACCTAAATGACAACAATAGGTAGGTAGATATAAGCAAACAAAATACGCAAAATAGGATTTAAAAAATGCCGATTTTTTAAATTAATATCTTTACATATTCTTAATTCAACTTTTAAAAAGTCTACACTAGCCTTAAAAAAATATTTAGTTTGATATTTTTTTACACAAAAAGATAGGCAAAAACCACTAAAGATTTTCAAAGATTTTAAGTTTTGATCTGATGTCTTTAACTCAAACTCATAGTCAACTAATCCTAAGTACCCTGTTTTGAAGATTTGAAAATACATACTGATATGCATAGTTCAATACATATTGTGCTAATATTATTTTGTATCATTTACTTTAGAATTATTTTAGCAATAATAGTATCTTACTTTCAGGTTCAGGACCAAACTTTTTCAATTCTTGGCTCATTTATAAATGAATAAAATACCATAAATACCTTTAAAACTGCCAAAAAAATTATAGGCTTAATAAGTAAAACTAGCCCATTATACTGGTATGCTTAAATTATATTAATGGGCTCATTTTACAATGGAGTATTATATATTATTTAGTAAATTTTATAAAATTATATAAAAATTTGATATTTAAGCATTTGAAATTTATTGAATTTAGGTGTAGATGAATATGGACCAAATATCGATGAGCAAGGAATCTGGTTCGGAGGAGATATTTTGGGATTTTCTGGAAAAAATGGCGAAATTACCAAATGGCCGAATAATACAATTGTCTATAGGATCGACAAAAAATTTAGTTAATTTGTTTAAATATTTAAGTAAAATTATTTATATATTCGTATATGCATAATTTTGCATTTATTAGCCCACACCCATACTCATTGAAAATGAGTGAGAAAAACTATAGTGCTCGTATAATGTCCGTCTGTCAGTTTGCGGCCAAACCGGGGATTAAAACCAAAATTGGCGAACATATACACTAAAATATCTTGAGAATTTGTCGATTCTATCTCACCTGTAAGGTGGAAAATTTATAAAAAATTTGGGTTCTTGCTGAATTTTGGAATTACCTCTTAAGTTTATGTACCTATTTTATATATGTTTTCTAATAGAATTCAAAGAGTTCTATTGAATAATATCTATATAGCTTCGCCGTGTTTATTTGACCGGATATTTTGATTTAAAGACAGAGAGTGAGGGCTTTTGTTAATGTAAAATTGATTTATTTTATTATTACTAAAGGTCAAGATTCAGTCAATATGATACATGATGCTATGACGGAAATTTCCGAAAAAACATGCATTCGCTTTAAACAGAGAACGAATGAATATGGATTTGCTAATTTTTACAGTGGATTACCGGGAATGGGCTGTAGAGCATTTGTTGGAAAAATGGATTGGTTACTTCAGGTTGAATTTACAAATTTCAATTTTTCATCTGATTTTGAGAAACTTTTATTTTATTTTATTTATTTTATTGAAATTTCCTCAATTTATTTCAATTTATTGAAATTGAAAGTAAATTTTAAGTATACAAGTTTAAAATAATTTAAAAAGAAGCTATAAAGTTGTTGAAATTCGCAAATTTATGATTTAAAATTTTTTGATAGTTACAAATTACTTACATTAATGAAATGGTTCTAGTTATTATAACTATTTACCTGATTCTTTTTCTAACTAATTTTATGTAATATGAAATCTGAATCTCATTTGAGGACCTAAAATAGATAATATTTCATAAATAAAACTACTTACATTGGGTAGGGTACTATTAGCCACAACGCAATTATAATGTAGAGTATTTGCATATTATATTTTATGTTTTTTTAGCCGGTTATCCTTGAACCTAAGTGTCTCGTTCATGTTACTATAATACACGAAATTATGCACACCATTGGCTTTGAGCATGGTATTTTTATATATAATCTAATCATAATCATATTTATTCGAAGGATTAAACTACAGGGCGTTTTTAAAGTAAGGGGCGAAAATGTTTAAGCCCTAATATAGGTCAGATCGGATTTTTAAACAAAAATCGATAGGAAATTTAACGGAGATCACGAATCTCAAAATCTTTTGATGCTATGATTACAAGGTCAAAAGTTATAGGTCAATGAACTGAAGACATTTTCCATGAGAGAAAAATTACAATAAATGGAAAGAGCTAACATTGTTCCAAAAGACATAAAATGTTAAAATTTACGGTTTCCGTGCACTATTAGGCCTGGGGCTTGGGAATCATAAATTTTGACATATCAAGCCTTATTGGAGCATTTTGGCCTATTTCAATTTTTCTTTCATGGAAAATGTCTGAAGTTCATTGACTCATAACTTTTTACCTGTTAATCATAACATCATAATGTTATGTTATGAGATTCGTGATCTCCGTTAAATTTCCTATCGATCTCTTACCTAATTGTTTAAAAAACCGATCTGGTCTATACTAAATTAGGGCCTAAACATTTTCGCCCCTTACTTTTGAAACGCCCTGTATTATCTATTATAATTTCTAATTTTATTAGAACAAAATCGTAAAGACCGAGATACCTATGTCGATATACATTTTGAAAATATAATTCCTGGTAAGATACTAATTAATGATTAGTCTTAGGTATAATAGTTAGGGTCTTTGTGTTTAAAACCTTCTAAAACTTATAATTTTTTAAATAAATAAAGGAATGGAATTCAATTTTAAAATTGGTAATGCAGAACTATATGACGTTCCTTATGACTATGATAGTGTGATGCATTATTCTAAATTTCATTTCTCAAAAAATGGACTACCTACAATTATTACAAAGGTCAAAAATAAGCTTTAAAACTTTTTTTTTGATTTTTATAATGGAAGTTTTATAAAATTTAGCCTAATGAAGTTCCAATCGGCAAAAGAGAGGATATGAGTCCATCAGATGCCTTAAAGGTTAATCGTATGTACGAATGTGAGAATTTATAAGTAAAACACATGAAAAACCAACTAACTAGATTTTATATAAGTACCAAACTATTTTAAATTTTATAATTATAACTAAAGATAAGTCAAGTGAGAAACAATATATGTAGGGTATATAAAATTATCATTTTTTATCAAAATTGTTAAGAGGTACTTATTGATTTTAAAATATTTTACATGATTTTAATTTTGAATGACCATAAGTACCTACTTTAAATCATAATACACACCTATAATCAATTGAAATTTATTAAGATAACTAATTAAGTACTTGTTTAATGTAATTCACTTTGAATTCTGTAAAAATACTATAATTAAAAGCTATATCTTTCTAATTTAATTATTTGGAAATAAAAATTGAGTTTATAAAATGTACTGTTTGACACTTTTTGCACTATTTTTTGCAATTTTTGCAAATTCTTATGGTCTCCCAACTTCTAATAGAGGTAAATTTTATCCTAAATTTATTTTTTACTCCTAATTAGCTTCAAATAAGTTGATTATGAATAGATGGAAATAAGTTTGGGAAAAATATTGACGAGCAAGGCTTTTGGTTTGAAGGGGATATCCGTGGATTTACTGGAAAAAATGGAGTTATTGGAGATTTTATGAGATGGCCGAATAAAACTGTTATTTATAACATTGATCCAACTTTTGGTATAATAATAATATTACAATATTTTGCATTTGAAGAGTTTTTAAAACTTTAAATTGAATTTTCAAGATGAGAATGCAGTCAATTTGATTCATGGGGCGATGGATGAAATTGTTCAAAAAACTTGTATCCAATTTAAAGAGAGGACAAATGAGATTGCCTATGCTCAATTTTTCAATGGATCACCTGGAACAGGGTGTTATGCTTATGTTGGACGACTTGGATTTTACCAGGTCAATTTTACATTCTAAATTTTGTCAAAAATTGACAGACTTTCAAGAATATTCGCAATTTAATCAGCTATAAAAATATTCAGGAATTTTCAGATTTTGAAAAATTTATGAAAATATCTTTAATTGAAAGGAACTCTTCGGCTTTCAGACTTTTTCAAGTTAAACCCCATATAAAAGCCAGAAAGCACATTATAAATATAGCCCGAAGATATCTTTTTAAAATTTCTGAAAATCTTAAATACTTGACTATCAGTATGCCTCTGAATATGAAAATATGCTAACTTTTTTTTTGTAAGAGTCAATTTTTCATAATACATTTCCTAATCAATTTTGAGACCCATTTCGACCTCAAAATATCTTCAAAATATCGCACAAAATCAAATTTTCAACTATATGATTATGATTATGTATAGGTACTGTTCTAGTCTTGTTCTTTATACCTTATTTATTCTTGCAAATTAACGAAAACTTCTCGCTTTTTAATTTTCAATCCAGGCTATCAATCTTGAACCAGGCTGTGTCAGACATGGAACAATTGTTCATGAAATTTTGCATTCTGTCGGATTTTTCCACGGTTTTTACATAATAATTTCAAAAATTTCAAAAATTAAATAAATTTTTACTATAAGAACAATCTCGTGAAGATCGGGATGACTATGTTGACATTATTTACGATAATGTTGAATTTGGTATGGTATTTTAGTTAATCTTCTAAAAGATTTAAAAAATAATTAATTTTTCCCAAAAACAAAGGAAAAGAACACAATTTCTTCAAGCTGATTTCGAATGCCTATGGTGTCCCATATGACTATGGCAGTTTGATGCACTATTCTAAAACTTCATTTTCGCAAAATGGATTACCGACAATTATCCCTAAGGTTTAACATATAGCTTATAGAATTAGCAAAATAAGTTGCAATTTTTAAATATTTTGCTGTATCCGTAATTTAGGATGAAAATGCTGAAATTGGACAAAGGATTGGAATGAGCCCTTCAGATTCCCTAAAAGTTAATCTTATGTACGAATGCTAAATTAAAAATTAAAAACAAAATAAATAAAGTTCCTAAATAGCAGTCTTATTTAATTCTAACTACCTACCTACTATTGGTAATACAGAAACAGAAATAAATTTATACTTACTTATTCAAAGGCATTTTGAAAAGGTATATTGGTGTACCCTAATCTTATTTACATTTACATACAATAATTTATAAAAATTTTAAATTCTATTCGAGTTTAAACCGAAATATTTACCTAAAATTTGTTTGGAGATATTATAAATGTTAGTAAAGACTATTCTCAAAATGTTCTCTCAAAATTGTAAGTAGTACCTTATAACTTATAACTTATATTATCATAAGTATCTAGGTACTGTATCAGTAGTTGATTGATTTTTTTAATTTTCGATTTACTCAAGATGCATAAGTACTCGTATATAGGGTACTTTTGAATGGCTTTAGCTTTAGGATATGAAATTCAATTTCAAAAAATGAATTTCTTTCAATATATAATAATTAGGTTTGATTTTGATTTTAGGTTTCAATTTACCATACCATTTTGAATGAAAAAGTATGATTAATTTTGCTTAAATTGAAAAATAAAAGTCTACAAGTAGTAAGTAAGTAGGTACTTAGGTAGTAGGTACTCTGTATATAGTAAGGCAAGACTACATTTTTCATTATGTAGTCCTGCCCTACTAGGCTTTCTATTCATACATTATATTTTAAAAAACCAATCATTCATGTAAATTGGCTCAAAATTGAGGTCAAAAAGAGGTTTTTCATTAAATTAAATGGAATTTTTAGTGTGATTTTGAATCCAAATTATTTCCTGATTACTATAAAATAGATAAAATCAAGGTTTATAAATCGCAGTAAAAATAAAAATGACAAAATAGCTAAATAAGTAACTACATGTATAATTGGTATTTAGGAAAAGTGCACTGTACTTATACCTAGATAATTAGGTACTTCGAACTCAATTACACTTTATGACAATTAAACGATATTCAGTCTTAATTTCTTTGTCAAATATTTCACACATTTTATTTATATGTAATAAAGGAAATAATAATAGTGAAATGTAAGGAGTGCCAAATATTTCAATAAATTAAAAATCGCAACTCAAAATAATGGTTAGCAAATTGAGCAAAATGGTGATTGTTGATCCTTTAAACTGGAAACCTGTATTGTAAAAAAAATCATTTAAAATACAAAAAAAAATTTGTATTTTTTGTATTTTCAAACCATAAGAACTCCTATGACGCGCATTCATAATAAAACTAGGACTATTTTTGTGAGTAATAACTAGTTCTCTAGACCAACCTGAAAAACCACAAGAAAAATAATCAATTTTAAATGGAAAAAGTTACTTTTTTTTTATAGGTAAGGGGTACTTTGGTAGTTTACTTACTTTTATCGAATATCTTTGCAGTGCATTTGAGCTTCAAATATCCTTTTTCAAAATGTTCATGTTGAACTCGAAGTTTAATTCCAAGGATTGAAGTTTGCAAATAATTGTCACCAAATTTCACACCCGTATTCTCACCTGGATATTTGATCAACTCTGATTTCTTTACCTGGAAAAAAATGTAATCAAAATCACTATTCAAATTATGTAAATATTGGCAAACTTAAAAGTTTCACAATATTTTCTTGAAATACTGTTATGTAGGGTATACCTATGTATACTCATATTTATTTGATATCAATTCAAGTATATATGGCAAAATGATTTATTGCACTTAAAGGGCTTTAAGGATTCAGAAAAATTTACTTATCTGGTATTTCAAAAAGAAATGAATACTTGTACATAAATAAATATTTCAATTTAAAATCAAACTTTTACTCTACAAATTTCAACTTGAAATCGAAAGATTCGAAAAACTCGACTATTAACACGTTCAGATTTATTCCTTCGAACGAATAAATTCAGAATAGTCAGATTTAAAGCCTTTTAAATTCAAATAAAAATGTCATTCAAATGTGTCGAAATGGCTCAGTTTGGTCGGGCCAGGCATGAAATAATACATAAATAAATGTTCAAATAAATCTCAAAATCATCACAAAAGCACGCAAGCCTAAGTTTTTTCAATTCATTTTTTATCAATTATGATCGAAAACGATTCATATATTACAGTTTTTTTTAATTAAATGAGAAAATTTTTATTTTAAAATTATCTGTATATAGTGTATATACCTACCTACTACATACTTATTTTGTATAAAATTTTAAAAATTTGCACTTTTTATCTCCAAAAAGTTGTGAAATCCTGTCGGTATTCCCTGACTTTAAAGACTTGAAGTATTTGCATTTTTGGAGTAAAATGTGTCAACATTAGGCTAAATATGTGCCTAAGAAGTTTTTAGGAACAGGCAAAAATGAGGGGTCTTATTGCCTATTTCAAATTCAATTACATTTGGTATTAATTCTAGTATTATATTTTTTACTAATAGCAGTACAAGTGTCAACTGATAGTAAGTTGTGCTCAAATCGTGAGAGTTGAGTTGAATTTATCTGATGTTTTGAAAGTAAAAAATGAATCAAAATTTTTATTTCATTTTTTGCAAAGTATCTGTATACTGAGGATTTATCAAATAAGTAGTTACTAGATACTTATACATAGTCTCGTACTATGTAGGGTACTGTACTGTAGAAGTACTTGTAAAGATCTAACCATAAGTCTAAAAGGGTTGAATTTAGTAAATGTTTCAAACGTGTCTCTCACAAATCTCACGTACCTCTTCTCTTCTAGTAGGACTACCAATACGAATATTTCTATTTCTACCCGACTAAGGACATTACATAATACTTATGTAAGTACAAACATTCTGGTAAGGAAAAACAGATTTGAGCCCATCAAATTGATCTAATAAATATCCCATAAGTGGTTGAAAAGCTCCGATCCAATGGGGTTATTTACATACATGAGATAGATTGTAATTCTTACCATAATCCCATTGATATGTATTGTGAGGTTTGCTCTCGGGTATGAAGAATTAGATGAACAATTCCGATGCATAATTTCATTCATTAGCACTTTTGTCGTCGAGTTTGAAAATGAAGGGTTTGGTGGGTTTGGTGGAACTATAAAAACATTTTGGAAATTTTAAGCTCAATTTATACTACATACTAATGTACGATATTAACCACTACCATATTTATTACTCGTACAAGTATAATAATTTAAGCTAAAAAAATTGGTTGAAAAGTATTAAGTATTCTGTTTCTCCCAGGACGTTTTATATTAATAATTGAATGAAAAATCCAAATTTATATAAGCTCAACTTCTAGTAATTTTGGTATGTATTTTAAACAAAATACTTCGTAATAAAATTTGACGTCCATTTTTCAGTAGGTATCTTATTCAGAAAAGCTCAACCTAATTGTACTTGAAAGTTCATAATAATAATAAAAAATAATATAGATTACTTAGTTAATTAAGGATATACAGATATTATGTTGTTTAAAGGATTAGGGATTTAGAATATTGGTATTAACTTACCGACAATCGTAAGATTACTTTCTTTAGCAAAA
>JAQIXA010002653.1:0-16879 GCA_034699045.1 Nanhermannia cf. coronata Gr-Ori-00579 | reverse complement strand
TGATACAGGGGTCAAAAAGAGTGTCGATTTGGGGGTCAAAAAGAGCCAAAAAGGGGGACAGTTTAAATCGGAGCCTTCTTTATATAACTTTGAGAATTTTTAAAACTTTTTGACCCTATAATACCTTACTTAATTGATGTGTAAATTGTAGAAATTTTCAGTTTTTTTTTCAACAAGAGTAGCTGGCTATTATTATTATTAATAATAATAATAATAATAATAATAATAATAATACGAGTAATAATAATTTTATAGAGAAGTTTAGCTGTATTTTACAATACCATTTGATATTGATTGATTGTTTGAAATTGAAATTCTATTTAATTTTCAGTCAGGCTTTGGGTTGTTTAAATGCCTTAGATTGGAAAATTTGAATTTTTTCAAAAATTTGAAATTTAACCAAAATTGCAAACTCTATCCGTATGTAGATATTTAGAAATTTTGTATCCTTACCTCTTATTATAGAATGAATACAATCGAATCCAAGTGTATTAAATCGATATTTTAAACTCGATATTCTAATAAAGTTGAGCGAAGCAAACTTCTAAATGTAAGTCCAATTATTTATTTACATGTTTAAAATCACATAAGAAAGTTTTTTTTTAAAAACCTCACAAATCACAAATGCAAAATTTGTCAAATTTTGAGCGAAATTTCACAACAACAAATTTGGAATTTGACACAATTAAATATTAAAAGAGGGGTTCATCGAACTATGCAAAATAACTCAAATTTTTCCTCAACTATCCCTGCAATCACAACCTTAAAAAAGCCCACATTCCAAATACACTTGATGGTCAAGTCATGGTTCTCATTTTTCGTCACTTTTTTGGTCAATTTAGGTCACATTTTCCAGAATGAAAAAGTTGGGGAAAAAATTTTGGGTTCGGCTGGTGGAGATTCCGAAAATGAACTGAATTTCTGAATCCATAGGCTGAGCTGTCCAATCACTTTCCTCATATTATCTTCTACTACTACATTCTATGTCTATGTACTGTACAGGGTGCCAAAAAAACCCGAAAAAACCGAAAAGTATATTTATCCGTGTTACTACAATGTAGTAGTCTTTCACTAGGTATATGTAGAGTACATAGACCCTGTATGAGAGATTTTGGTTGAAGAGATCTTTTCGGGTGTTTTCGGGGTTTCTCATCGATTTTTCCAGCCAGCAGATCAACATGATGATCAACCTGATCTACAGTTCCAGGCCAAAGACTTACTTGGAAAATATCACCATGTACTTACTATACTACATATTTAAGTACCTATACCTAATACATAGGGAAATAAGGATAAGTTTTTTTTGGGCGAAATGCGACACCGAAAAAACCGATTTTTTTCCCCAGCCCTTGGGCACTTTGGTGGACAATAAATATTTATCGCAAATTGTCCTCAAAGAATATATAATTAAGTACCCTACCTAGAGTAGACCTTATCTATACCGAGAGGTTGAAAGCAAATTGACAAGCAAACGCTCAAAAACTTCAAAGAATTTTGAGGTAAAATTCAGAATTCTGTACCTACCTACCTAAATGAATTAAGCTTAAAAGTACAAAATCTCAAAAAATTTCAAAAACATAAAAATTGTATCTGTAGCTTATTATGTGAGATTTGAAATGTCTGATTTGATATTTCGTAAAAATTTCGAAAAATTTTGAAAAATTTTGAAATGACTTTGAAGTTGATAGAAGTAAGAAATTCAGCTCTGACTAACCAAATAAATATTCGAATACTCTTAACTCTTATACACTTGTACAAGTTTTTGACATACCGATTAATAGGGGAAATATTACTTGTTAAAATATCTATGTATTTATATCATGTATGCTGTTTTTTGTCAAAAATATCGATAGTCGATAGAGATGTATAAAATATTTTAATTTATGTATTTATTACATTACAATCTAAAGGATCTATTAAGATTCATTTGCCTAAATTTGGTGGGTTTGGTCAAGTGGACGACAGTATGGTAAATTATGTCTGAATTAAAATAATATCTTTAAAAAACCGAAAAAAAAGGTCATAAATAAATCGACCAGGCCCCCTTAAATTATCCGATTTCTCTCTAAAAAAATTCACTGACTGATTCCTTCTTCTAAGATAAAAACCGGGCTGATACTCCCATTAAATTTCTCTGTCCTCTCAAAAATTATTTCATATAACTAACTTCTTATTACGCTTATATTGTCATTTGTTGAAATTTTAAGCAAATTTTTGTATTAGAAATCAAAGCAAATCAGACTTACAGATTTAAGGTTCTTAAACACATCATTTTTAGACCATTTTTTACCATTTGATATCAAAAGAGAGATCAAAGATCAATAATTTTTAATAATACATGGAAAATTTTGAGTTAAAAAAATTGCATTTAAATACTACAATATTAATGCTCCATTGTCTCTGAACTTTGGTGGGTACTTTTCAGACTCTAAATCTAAATTGAATTTCATTTCATTATTAAACACCATGTTGTTGACTTGTTATCCATTCAAGGGTATAAAATCACACAAAACTAAGGAAAAAGTCCGAATTTTGGAAATATTTTTTGGGGGGTAAAAGGGACAAACAGACTTGGTTTTGAGGGTCTATTGGCTCGTTTTTCCATTCAAATTAACCCAGCTATATACTCGTATATGGGATAGAATTACAAAGTATCTTGTTGAACGAGATCTGGATTTTAAACTCGTAAAAAACGGAAGAAAAAAAACTGAAAAAAAGGTGGAAAAGGTTCAATTTCAGGTCAATTTGTATTCAGGGGGAAAGATCATCGAAAATTCATTAAAAGTATCTCTTTAAATTTTTTACGACCTCGAAATCCACAGTTCGACTACAAAAAAAAACTCTTTCATCTTTCACTTTTTGTCCGGTCAAATTTCTCTATAAAGTATCTACAAATTTATAGACATGTAGGTCGACTAAATATCAAAATCTAAACCTAAATGTCAAGATACATATTTTGTATTTCTATCCCATATACTCGTATATAGCTGGGTTAATTCAAATGGAAAAACGAGCCAATAGACCCTCATAAACACGTCTGTTTGCCCCCTAAAATAGTTCCAAAATTCGGACTTTTTCCTTAGTTTTTGTGTGATTTTATACCCTTGAATGGATAACAAACATTGTGTTTAATAATGAAATGGAATTCAATTTAGATTTAGAGTCTGAAAAGTACCAAAGTTCAGAGACAATGGAGCATTATCAGTAATATTCTATCTACCTATATCTAAATGCAATTTTTTTTAACTCTAAATTTTCCACGTATTGTTGAAAATTATTTTTGATCTTTCTTTTGATATCAAATGGTAAAAAATGGTCTAAAAATGATGATTTTAAAAACCTTTCTGATTTACTTTGATTTCTAATACAAAAATTTACTTAAAATTTCAACAAATTACAAAATATCAGTAAGCCTAATAAGAAGTTATATGAAATAATTTTTGAAAGGACAGACAAGTTTAATGGGAGTATCAGCCAGGTTTTTATCTTGCATCTTATCTTATCAATTATATAAGTTAGTTAAATTATATTTGAATAATTTTTGAGTAATTTTAAAGGTTTATAAAATTGCATAGTCCTTTACTTAGGTATATCTATTTGTGGTAAGTACAGTATATACAGATACGAGGAGTATTATCAAGATTTTGTAAAAAAATTTAGAAAACTGTTTGAGCATTGATGATTTAGAAGAACTACACAGACATATCATATACAGATAGGTACACAAAGTAGAGAATTTTTTTTAGAAAAAATCTAGCATTTTAAATACTTATGATTTGAGGTATACTTTACTCGTACATACAGATATTATAGAGAAATTCTACTTGGTAGTATCAAGTTTTGGATCTTATTATTATATCCTATCTTGAATTATGATGATCAAATAGAAATAATCTTTAGCTTAAATTAAAGAGTATACCCTACCTACCTATATACTTACCTACTTGAAATTCGTATTTAAAATCAAAATTTGAAAACTTTTCAACTCTTACTCCTCTTACTCTTAAGAGTCATTTAAAATTAGTTTTGAAAAACTTTTTTGATTTCCCATTCAACTAGTCAACTTATACAGAATAGGTCCTATATCCGTAGATATAGATAGTCACTTAATACTACATACTTACTCAAATCAGAATACTAAACATAAGTAGATGCCTTATATCTATAGCTATAGCTATAGCTGGATAAGAAAAGTCAAAAGTTCCACTTTTGAGCTGCATGGATTACACGAGTACATATTTGAATAAAATGAATAATTTAAGCTGATCAAGTAGATCAAGTAGATTCTGCAGAAGATCAGTTATTTTTTTGACCTTAATAAGTTTGTTTGACCTTTTGCCAAAAAAAGCAAATGGGTTGAGAAATGGGATTTTATTCCTTTTTTTCTAGTTTATCGACTAAACTCAAATCTCCCAGCAGAAAGAGAGTCTTTCTCAAATAGAGCCAGATCAAAGTAGCCAAAAAAATCCTCAGATCTAAATCTCATAAAAAGAAAATAATACATACATACTTTGATTCTAATCTGCTGATAACATTACTTACTTACTTACTTACTACCTAAATAATCCAATTATCCTATACCCTACCTATATAATAAAATAAAAGACCTGGAAAAACTTTCTTTCTTTCAGAATAAAAAGATACTAGAAATACAAGGACAATAAAATAAGTACAAAAATTAACGTAAATAACTTTCAAAGATACCGGAAAGCTCGATTTTTTCGAATAAAAAAAGTATCTACCTATATTTCCGTACTGGTATACATTATATCATAATATATAACCTGTGTATGAAGCAAATCTTAAATTATAAAAATCCTAAACTAAACTGAAAAAATTTCGAGTTTATTTCATGTAAGAGTAGTACCCTACTAACCTGATGAGAAATCTCACAAAATTTGGATCCTTTGAAAGACCTAATCCTAAGGACATGACATGACCTCAAAAATCTCAAAATTTTGACTTTGACCTTAACTAACGAAAAATCTCTAAAAATCTCTAATAATTAATACCTTGCATAAAGTTCTAATTGCATTTTAAAAGTAATTTAGACTGAAATAGACAATCTTGTGTATATTATTTTCTTTCTCTTGATACTTTTTTTTTATTATCCAATAATCCAATCCCAAAACAAAAAACAAACTGATATTTAAACAATATGTATAGTAATCTAATGTATTGTATTGTATTGATATATTTTAAATTTAATAATAAATCTGTATGTAATCTAATAATTAAAAACTAAACATCTACTAATTAATTAATAACAAATATTTTAAATTCAAATGTGAATCTTCTGAAAATATCTAAATTTCTTTCTTTCTGCATAATACATATGTATCTAGTACTAGGATATTATAATGAATTAAACCAATAATAAAGAAAAAAAAACTAATTATTATATAAAATTATTATAAGCAATTATTAATTATTATGTAATTACAAGAAGAAAAAAAAAGTAGTGTACATTAATCTTGATTATTAATTATTTAGAATAGAAGTGTGGAAATTACATTGAAATAATTTTTTTTTGTGTGTGTGTAGTGTGTATATAGAGATTGGATAAATATTATACATTTTTATAATATTTCATTTCGAGTGGTTTTTGCTTCATTATTTTTGTTGAACTTCTTCTCATACTTAACTTCTTTCATTTTATAATATAATTACCTACTTATTTTGTATATTTATAGAGTAATTAGTTAGTAGTATGTAATTTAATACATATCTGTAGTTTTACTAGTCAGTGTCAGAGGTCAGAGGTCATTTATTTTGCGAGTAGAAAGGTCAGTCTGTCCATTTTTGTCTCTACAAATCCACTGTCTCAAAGTTTCAACTTGTCTAACAGTCATTTTGTTATAAAATATATATTTCTTTGTTTTTTTTTGCATGATTTTCATAGATTATTATTATTACAGTTATAACATAATAATGTGATATTTTTTAATATATATTTTGTATATTTAGATAAATCTTTTGCATAATTATTTTTTTTGACATACACATTTTATAATATAGAAGATAGGTAATAAATTTAATTAGATAGAGGGCTTTTTGTCCTTATTTTCATTATCATTTTACATACATTATATAATTTTTTTTTGCCTGAATTCCTTAAATTTTTTATCTATCTCTCACCACACGTCTGGACGCAAAGGATATTTTTTAGTTAGTTACTTTTCGTTTTTTTTTTGTAGATTATTGTAAAGTCTCGAGAGAAAAAAAAATGAACTTTTATAATCCTTTTCTAATAAACTCTTTATAATTTTAGGTAATTGTAAAAACTTTTAGATGACATGGACAAGATTTTAAAATTAGGATTATAATATGATATTTTTTAACGAAAGATTTTACAATAATCTACGAGAGGCATACTTTTTACTTTACTTTTCTCTTACTTTCATTCTTCCCCCTTAACTTTAAGTTATCTCACTTTCTATAAATAAAGGGTTCCGTCAATCTCGACTCACTCTAAAAAAAAAGTTACGAATATCGTTCAAAAAAATTCATAGCTCTTTTTCTTCGACCTTTCCTTATTTAAATTCTAAAGTAGGTATTAAATTAAAGAACATTTTTAGTCAGTTAATGTTCGTAAATTTGTTAGTTAGTTTACATGTTCCTAGCGAAATATTTCTCTAGATAATAGTATATAGAAAAAAAACTAAATCTTACACACTTAATTCTTAATAATAAAGATATAGAATCTTTAGGAGTTGGAGTTTAGCATATAGAAAGTATATAGGTAGGATAGGAAAGGTACAGAATATCAGAATATGTAGGAAAAAAAAGATACTAGTTAGTGGTGTGGTAGGAGGTTTAGGTTGGGTGACTTTTAGTGAAAGTAGGTAGGGTATGTATGGTATATGTGTAAAGTGTGCAAGAAATGAAAAAAAAAAACTATTTTTTGTAGTGTAGTATGTCAGAGATGAGAACGACGAAACCCTTTTGCACTCTTATTAAGAATTATTTTTTTCTAAACTTTTGTTTGTCCGTCCGTTGGTCATAACCATTGCCTGGCCAAAAAATAATACAAAAACAAACATTAGCTAATATTCAATGTAATTGAATTGAAAATAAAAATAAATATATTTAATTACCGGTGCTGAAGCCCGTGCGACCAGACGCGTTCCTGTTCAAATTAATAAAAATTATTACCTAGTAATTTAATCTCATTTTTGTAAAACCACTAACCGCTATAGCTATAGCTAGCCTAATTACTAGAATTTTTTTTCAGTTTATTTGCAAAATGCAAAAAATCTTTTGTACAATTAAGGTACCTAATAAAAGAACAAAATATGTTTTGCTCGAAAAGATCAAATTCTACTAACTAATTTTTTTATAAAATAAAATAAATAATAAGATATTTTTATTACCACCACGATAAGGCTGCTGCTGGGGTAGGAGCCCTGAACGATTGTGTCCCGGTCCAAGCTGGGCTCCACGCATCCCCTATTAAAATTAAAATATTTATAAAGTAAATTCCCTCTTCCATATAAATGTCGGCAAATAAGTATGTAGGTATATATTTTGTAGATTTTTAATTACCTGTCCCATCAGCCCAGCGGGGAGTGGTCCCTAAAAAAATTAAAAAAAAGTTAATTATAGAATAAATAATGATTATAGAATAATGATAAAAATCCTTTTCACTTACTCGCATTCCAGCTCCCATCCCCCCACGACCACGGCCAACCTAATAAAAAATAGTCCAATTAATTTTGAATCCAATTTTATTAAAGCCAAAGTAAAGATTATAAAAAAAATTAAGGAGATAAATTACTAAAATATTATCGGTTGCAATATTATTAATATTAATACATATTTAATACTTGTGTGCAAAAAATTATAAATATGGATGCTAAAGCATTAAAAGCACATAAAAATTATATTATTCTCTCATCCTCAGTAAGTACGTAACGTATTTAATAAAAAAGTAAAGAATAAGAAATCATGGAGGACTAAGGACAAATACTTAAATAAGAACTCTAAAAAAATAATTATAAAAAAAAATGATAGTAGAAAGAAAGAAAGAAGGATTGAATTATTTAATACAACTTTCCCACCTGCTTTCGATTGCCAGCACCTGCAGCAGCATTTCGATGATTGTTTTGATTTTGTTGAAGTGGAGCAGCGGATGATGATGAATGATTTGGACCGAACTCAAATCCATAAAAATCATCTAATCGATAGAAATCAGGCTCATAGAAAGACCCGCCCCCATTACTTGGATCACTAAATGGAAGTCCTCCATAGTTGTTGTAAAACTCGAAATTGTCATAGTCTAGAGTAATGTGTTTGTGAAAAGAAAAGCATTGTTTACACATTATTTTATAAGGTAAATAAATAATACTTTTTTGTTCTTAATTATTTCATTATTATTAGAATAGGTATATAGGTAGATAATTAATATGTATTTTTAAAACAGTTTAAGACAAGAAGAATGGCTTAATACAAGATAATAATAAGACGATCAACATATTTTTTATACTTATGAATACGCATTCTGCTGATATTTTAACTTTAATTTATGAGTGTGCTAATTATTTAAAAGAATTAAGAGATTGAATAATCATTTAAAAAGTGAAAAAGTTAACACAATCAATGGAACATTTGGTTATTTACACAATTAAAATTAGTCTTTACGCTTACGCTTTAATAATATCAAATCAATATTTGTGTTAGAGAGGGACAAGTAAAGTAAATGCCAAAAAAATGCCAACAAAAAAAAACCAATCCCGATTATCGATAATACAACAACCCACAATAAATACCCAAAATTATTTTTAAGAGCATGTCAAGCTTTCGAAATTCCACCAAAGAGTAGCATTTAAGCACAATATTTTAAGTAGGTATATAATATCACTTATCACATCGTAGTCTCTAGGTAGGTAATTTTTCAAGTTAAGTAATGAAATGCCTCAATTCAGGAGGGTAGTTTAATATTTGAAATTTGTAATAATGAATGAATAGCTCCAAAAGCCCTTTTTAAATTGATACATCAAAAAGTAATAGATTCATAAATTAGAAATAATAACTGATTGTGCACCACCTTTTCAATTTATATGATCAAACTATCTATTAACCCCTTTTAAACAGTTTATGATATTTATACTGCCTAAAATTTCATACATCACAACAAAGATATTTATGTAGATAGTTGTTTACTATTACATAATTGTGTAACTTGTTCAAATAAAAAGCTATATAAATTGCTAATAAAAAATATTACCAAAGTCTCCACGTCCTAAAGGTCCTGCACCTCTTAAGCCACCACGAGAAACACCACGAGAGATTATTGGTGGCATCATTCTAAAATATAAATAGAAAATTAAAATAAAATTGGTTCAAATAAAACACAGATTATTTTTTAAAAACATACGGAGGTCTTTGAGCCATCATTTGCATCATTCGTCTTTCTCTTGCTCGAAGTATTTCTTCTTTTTTCTTTTTATCTGATGGTGGTTTAGCGAGACTAACTGTTATAAAAAATAAAAAATATACATTATTAAATAGGTATTCCTAAATCTCAAAACTTTGAAATTCTAAAATGATCAATGACTTACTTTCAATACATGAACCACCAACATCTTTACCGTTTAGCTCATTTAAAGCTGTAAGTTAAATAAAGAGATAGAGGTTATAAAAATTCAGATGAAATGAAGAATTTTTATGCATAGGTACTTACCCTTGACGGCACTATCACGATCCTCGAAACTAAAGAAATTAAAAAAAATTATTGTAAAATATTAGCTTTTGCTTTGAAAGACTGCTGGTTAATTTAACATTATTTATTTTACTTACTGGACAAAAGCGTAATCTTTAATTTTTTTAACCCGATCTACACGACCAAATTCTGTCAAACAAAATCAAACAAATGTTAATTTAAATTATTCTACTCATAAAAATGAAAATTTTAATATGTACCTTCAAAATGTTCTTTGAGTTTTTCTTCAGCTACTTCCTGAGTTAAATTTCGGACATAAAGAACTTTGACTTTGTTCATTGTATCATCGTCTGGCTCTTCTTCTACAAATTGAGAAAAAAAAAATTGTTAAAAACTATCTAGTAACTAAACTGGTATAATTTTAGATTATTTTTTCTTACGTGGGTCAGCCCAATCAACAATGATGTCACATCCCCAAACTTTAACTCTTGAAGTGCTTAATCTATATAATATTAGAATGGAATAAATAAAGAATAGAAGTTTGGATATTTAGATAAAATATAAATATAAAACACATACCTCCGCTTAGCTAATGATGCAGCCTATACAAATAGAGTAAAATGAAAGAAAATCAAATAATTAATGCAATTTTATCTTGATTAAATAAATAAATAAATGACTGACGTACTTTATGAGACTCGTATTCTAAAAAGCAAAATCCTCGATTCTTTTTGCGATCATCGGGTGAACTATAGATGATAACTTCAGTAAGTCCAGCTATAAATTAAAATAATCAAAAGTTAAATAAAAATACTCTAAATATTTTTTAACAATTTTATCATTTTTAATTATTATCCTCATCCTGCCTCTTTGCTTCATATTTCATCTCAATCTCATTTTATATATTACTATTTCTTTCTATATGTAGGTAGGTATATAGGTTTTGAACAACTTACGAGCATGTTTAGAAAATTCTTCAAAAAGTTCATCGTGATCCCTATTTTTAGGAATGTTGCCGACGAATAGTCTAAATGAAAATATAAATAATAGATAGGTAAAGACCACCGTAAAGATACAGATTTCTAGTTCTATTCTAGTATATGAATATGGATAGATTATCAAATCAATTATTATCTTCTACTACACTAGTATACTAACATAATGTAACCAATTGGAGAATTCAACTCACTCACCTATGATTGTTGTATGATATTGTCACTCCAATTTTTTTTCCTTTTCGGATCTCATAATCATTCAACTATAATTTGATAAGTACAGAAAATAAAATATAAAATATCCATTTTTTCCAGTTAGTTCAAAAGCTATCCTTATTTCTTATTCTATTCTATCATGATTCTATTATATTCTAATTATAATCCAAACCTAGTCAATAATCATATCTTATATTTGCTTATCTTAACAACTATACTACATATAAGCATACCTACCTACCTAGTCCTAGTACCTAGTAGTATAATGGTAAGCGATAAATTAGGCTCTTTAAAAGCGATTTCTAAATAAGTATAAAAGTTTTAAACTAAACTACAAATATAACTACATGCATGCATGCATAATCATATGAAGAAGATCAAGAAAAGTATTTGAGTTTGAGTAGGTAATGTTTAGAAGACGGGAGAGGAGAGGAGAAGCAGGATGAGGATTATTTAAAGGTAAGGTAAATAAACAAAGGATGATGTTGAAAAAAGGGTATGTTAGGTAGTATGGTATGGTATGGTTAGTTTACGTGTATGTCTTGCAAATTCAAAAAAGATTTGTGATTTTGACTTTGCTTTTGGAATATTCCCAACAAAAAGTCTCGTTCTTTTATAAGCAGGTAATACTTTTATAAACCATTCTCTTCTCACCATCCAATCATCCAGCTAAAACAAATTACCTCATTAATAGTGGTTAAAACTGGAGGTAATAGTATTATTAAGGGGTTAGTTATTTTATTACTTAAAAATAAAATAGTAAATAGGTAGGAAATACTTGACTGAAAATAGTAAACTATCGAGTATTATAAAATAAAAGTTACGTTTAAGTAAAAGCAAGAAAGCGTTTTTGTATCTAACTAGATAGATCTATTTTACAAATAAAGTAAAATTAAAAATTACCTGCTTTACAGCTTCTGATGCTCCTTCTCTATTGGTAAATGTAACAAAAGCATAACCTGATGAAAAAAAAAAAAAGAATTGATTTATTAAGGATGATTTTAATTATAATTTGAAATTGACTTGATATTGTCTTAATTATTAATTGCACTCACCCCTATTTAATCCTGTCATTGGGTCCATCATTAATCTTAAATCCCAGATATTTCCACATTTTTCAAAGAGTGGAATCAATTCATCTTCATACATATCTTTAGGGATTTTGCCACAAAATACCTAAAGTTTAAAATAAAAAATGTTTTATATTTTTTAAGATTGGTTTTATATTATATTTATTTATATCAAACCTCGCATCCATTTCCAGGTGGTGCAACATCCCACTGTAAATATAAATACTTAATGGTAAATAAAAGTTAAATAAAACCAAAAAAAGTATTTTCTTTACGTTTGGAGGTGGTCCACCATATTTCCTTTGTCCTGTTGTAACATCTAAAGCATATCCCGTTCTTTCTAAGATTGCTTTGATTTTTGATTCATCTGGTCCTTTGGCTGGGCTACTACAATACGAAAAAGCAAAAAAAAAATGTTAGAAAGGAAAGTAATTTTTAACTTGACAAAAACTTGCTTTTCAAATGATTCTTCTCGTGTGTCTGATCGACAATCGACATCCACATAATCATAATATTCAGCTTGATCATAATATCCAAAAATATCAGGATCAGCAGGACCATCCATCATCATCATCATCATCTCCTCCTCATCATCCTCATACTCAAGATGATCGAGAAAGCTATGATGAGTTGAACGACTCATTTTTTCCAAATTAAAACACTAGTAGTAGTACACCTTGTACTCTTTTATCACAATAATAATCCAAAATATTGAAATCTCAAGATTTCAAGATAATAATATACTTTTTGATAATCACTTTTTAAAATTAAAAAGCCTTTTTAATCAAGTAGGAGTAGTTGTCTGATTCTTTTCAACTTCTTACTACTTTACTTTTTTGCATTCTATAATTCAACTCAACTCCCTCAAAATGAACCAATCGCTCAATTTGTTTCAATAAAAAAAACTAATTATTGGATTGTAATATCAATAAAAAGAATATTCTCATGGAAATCTTAATAAAAATTAATCGATAATTTGATAAACATAGACAAAATAAAAACTCAATTACTATACTACCATGTAAAACAATGACAAATAAATAATCGGCAAAATTCTAAGTAAATAGGTATATGAATTCTTGGTATTTTAAATAAAATACTTCATAGAAAAGCTCGCTCAATTACACACATATTTCACATTATCGCTTGACTTACAACTAAATTACTAATTACCTACATTTATATTGTATCAATTTCAATGATTGAAAAAAGAAAAGTTTTCATTGCAATTTTTGATATTATTGTATTTATTTTACCTTGGTGTAGGTGCTACGGCAGCTGTTTGGCCACTTCGGGATTTTTGGCGATAAGTTTTCATAACTCCACATAAATAGGCCGATTTATTAGATACTGTTTGTTTTAAAAATACATAGAAAAATTTAAAAGGAATGCCATATATATACAGAATAATAGTAACTTTCAAGGTTAAATTATTTTCTTACCATGCTCCAGGTTTGATTCGAGAAATTGTTTTAGCACGGTAAGAGCTCCGTCAACGGGAAATTCTAAATTCCAAAGTCAAAATTACTTTTTTACATGTACATAGTAGGAAGATAGGTAATTTACTGTCTAATTCTATTATAGATAAGTAGAATGATCAGGACAGGATCAGTAAAATTAATCATTCAAATAAATATGATACTACCTACTTTACAGAATATTGTATCTTTCCTAAATGTATAATGTACTAGGCAGGTGCTTACTAATAAAAAGAATATTTTTAAGGATTTTTTTTTACCTTTTAATGCATCTAGAGCCCTTTCATCAAGATCACTATGAGCCAATTTTCCTTTAAAAAAACAAAATAAAGTTTGCAATTAGATTAAAAATCAATAAAATATTATATAAACATTTACTAACATACCATGCCATACGTTACTATTACTATGTGTATATGATTATATTATAAGTAAGAGCAATGCAATGAGCAACAGATGATTAATAATTCATTTATATCGAACTACAATTTCCAATTTAAGTCGACCATATTAAAAGACCCAAACTTAAACTTTGAGTTCTACTATTAATTTCATTTAAATATAAAAGATACTTTTTGATGATTATGATAATGATTTAGTCCTAACCTAATTTGTTAACAAAAGGAATGAATTGCATTTAATCAACGAAAAAAATCAAGTTCAAGGTTATAGTCTGGCATTAAAATATCAAAGAACCTTTTGTTGTAATATAATCAGAGTCAATTATCACAATGTCACCAATAAAATTAAAATAATGATTGTTTAATATAGGTAGTAGATAAATGAAATGATATATATTTAGTACCTGTGTTATAAATGTCATCTAATTTAGCGGAGACCCTTTCATCTAGGCCATATTGTATAAGCTTTTTATAGTCAGCGGATCTCTGATCAGCTGGGATTTTGAGTGGCTCGGCCGAAGTGTCCGAATTATTATTGACTGTGTCATCATCGTTATCATTATTATGCTGGTGGTGCTCCGAATTGTTATTATTCACGATGATGATGTTATTAGAATCCGAATTATTTGAATTTAAAGTATCGCCATTCAACCCTCCAACACCACCACCACTAATATTGTCCATCCTAATTTTGCTCCGTCTCCTGTCTGTCTCGAACAATTACAATAGAACCTAATAATAAGAGAGAAAAATTATGTAAAATTTATAGCCACATAAGTAGTATTTCTGGAAAGATAATTGAGAAAATAAGTTAAAATTGACCAAAATAGTCAAGATATAATAAGATAGGTAAAGAGTAAAGAGATTGGAATTTCTTGCAATATTGTAAAATATTAGACAAAGGATTTCGGATTTTAAATTGGGTTCTGGGTGTTGTCAAAAGTTGGTTTTGGGTTTATTTTGATGGTGAGGAAGTGGGGGGTTGACCCCTTGACCTCTCGACTTACCCAATTGGAAGGTTGGGGGGTAAATTTTGAATTTAGAGACTCCGAAATTGAGAGAAAATTTCTAACTAAACCGGTGATGAATTTGATGAACTCGAGACTGGGGGTCTATAGCTCGCGCACACCATAGCATGGCAAATTTTTTTTATATATAGCCCGAAGGCAACCTGGCTCGACTCTCAACTTTGACTTTGACTACTAAAATGCTGATGATTTTTATTTTTTATTTTATTTTATATCTACTAGCTTCATCTACTACGAAATTCACTACCTTCCTAATGCTTTAACTAATCAAAATTCATTAAAAATTGTACCTTATTGTACCTTATGACTAGTATACCTTATATTTAAGCATTGCTTTTGGTATTAAAAAGTTTAAATATTACTTTTTTCCTTTTTATTCTGATGAGACTAGCATTTTAGGATTCGAAAAGATTAAGTATCACAATATAATTAAAGTAGTTAAAAAATAACGATAAAAATGAAGTTTACTTTATGAAGGAATGCGATTATTGAATATTTTTATCAATTGAGGATGATGATGGTTCACTTTTTGAAGGGATTTTAAGCTCATGTAGATAGTCTTCTTGGAGTAAGTTTTCAAATTCTTTTTGAAGCTTGAGGAGATTTGAAGTTGACATTCTACTGCAAAATAAGGCTTCTTGCATCTAGGAAAATTAGGAAGAAAAAATTTAAATTATTGTAAGAATATACTTAGGTAATTTGGATTAGGATATTAAATATGTATTACAAAATTATTGATTATACAGAGTGAATTTTATATATTCTCAAGTTTCCAAATGTGAAATTTCAGAAAACATTGAAATTGAAATATTAAAATTTTTGCATGAATTCAATCAATCAAATAATTACTCAAAAATGCAATTGAAATCGAAATGATTTCAATTCCTCTTAATTTTATTTAAGAGATTGAGATAAGGTATGTTAGACTTTAAAATTGAAAAATTGAATCAAATTAAAAATCTCACAACTCTACTTTAAAATTCACTCTGCATAGGCAAAATAATAAGTTTTTTTTAAAATATACCTTACCTGCATTTGAGAATTTGACAAATTTTGGGAGAATTTGTCAAGTTTTTTAATATTCTGTGCAATAATTGGTTTCAGTAGTTTCTCACTGATATTGTATCTCAAGGATTTATTCCTCTCACGATGTCTTCGAACAGATGAGTTGTCGACATATTTCTGAGCTGCTGTGATGATTGAGGTAAACCCGAATTTTTGTTGACTATCTTGTCGTGGAAATACATTATTAGAATTTTGACCAAGACCAACAGCTCCTCCACCAACACCACCACCACCGATAGAACTTGATGAATCCAAACTTATTGTACTTCCAAAATCTAGTAAGTAAATAAAGGGGAAAAAGATAGAAAAACTTTCGATAATAATATCATTTTTTAAAGAATTCTTTACCATCAACATCACTTTCTTCAGCTTCACCAGAAACAAGAGATTTGCTATTATTATTGGAATTATTTGCAATGGATTTTAAGGCAGTTGATCGATCAAATTCATCATCAGATTCAGCATCTTCACCACTTATTACTATTTTTGTTGAAGGTGCAGGTGCAGGCTTCTTTTCTTCCATTTCAATTTACACTATGTACAAGGAACTATAAAAAATAAAAAAAAAAATACATAATTAATATTAAATCATTATCATTAAAAAAGCATCTTCTACAAATTATAAAATACCAAAAACATTTAAAAAATTGGCATAATAATAATAATAATAATAGTACCTAGGTATATGATTAAAATTAGCAACATAATATGCATGTATTAAAGGTACCTTTTTTAAGAAAAAAGTCAAAGCTCATTAGGAATATTTCGAATCCAGAACCAGAATCAGTTTCAGCTTCCAGGCTTCCAGCAGCAGCAAATTAAAAATCGTCCCCTCCTGCCCTGCTTGTCAAAGTGTCAATTTACCATATATTCTAAAAAAATAAAAAATATGTTTATGTTTATGTTTATGTTTCTGATTTTATTAGAGTGTCTAAATATTTCACTTTTACAAAGGATCTTCCAAT
>JAQIXA010002652.1:0-16894 GCA_034699045.1 Nanhermannia cf. coronata Gr-Ori-00579 | reverse complement strand
GAGGTCTACAAGTAAGCTTGATTAAAACTATAAATGCTGTAATTAATCCTGATAATCGCATTATAATTAAGTAAATTGAGTTTAATTAAAATGTCGAAAAGTTCATGTTGAATGTCGAAAATCCGAAAAAAAATCGGATTTTAGTTAATTATACATTTAAACTAAATTATAACTATTTTGGTCCAAATTGTTTTTTGCCCTTTATTATTAGCTTGTTTGACAATTTTCATGTCAATATTTGACATTAAAATTGTCTTTAGTTATGCTTAATTATGCAAAACCAAAGCTTTCGAACTTCCCCCAAAGAAACTTTCGAACTTACCCCAAAGTGGATATTGACAATTAAAGCAAAATCACTAATTAGACTAATTACAATTTGGATAAAATTTTTAATTATGTTGTACTAGTAAGGTCCATTTAATAGTATGAATACCATAATTGACATAAAGTATGAAATTTCATCAAGATAATCAAGTTTGATTAAAATGTCGAAAAGTTGGGAAAAAAGACCGATTTTAGTTAATTAGACATTTAAACTAAATTATAAATATTTTGGGCCAAATTGTTTTTTGCCCTTTATTATTTGCTTGTTTGACAATTTTTATGTCAATATTTGCCATTAAAATTGTCTTTAGTTTTAAAGTTATTGCCAATTAAAGAAATCAAAAGCTTTCGAACTTCCCCCACCTTACCCCTACTATAAAAGGTTAGTGCTGATACTTGTAAGTATTATGCAGTATTTAAAATTATGTACGTTTGATATCTAATGTATTGCTGAAGGCAAGGATACTAAATATTCACTAAAATACCATACAGTTGTGCTCACTGGGAGATTCGATTGATAAGAATATTCTGAGTCCTGAGCAATTTTAATGATTAGATCGGGATACGATTTTATCTTGAAATATTCTAAAATTTTTGGATCAATTATAATGGATGTTTAAAGCTTGAATTGAATATATGTAGGTAATAATAATGTATTCAAAAATACTTTATGCTATCATCTTTAAAACTGAATAAAAATAAGACTAATTAAAGATTGAGTAATTAATAAATGATATCAATAATATTCCATATTCCATATAAGCTGTATGATGTATGCAACCAATATGGACGAATTCCCAAAAAGAAATAAATTTTGATTGTTAGTAGATAAATATAGAGGTAGATAATACTCGGTACATAATATTTTAAAGTTGTTTTTAACACCTTATGAATTTTTAGCCTTTAGTACAGTAATAAGAATAAGCCATAAATTTTAAGGAAAGTAAAAACTTAAATTCAATTCCATAATGCATAAGAATTCATAGAGAAAGGATTAGAAAACAAGGGTATAAAATTAATATTTTAAAGCTTATCCTCATTGTTAGCTTTGGCTTATTATTATCATCAAATATGGAAATAAAAACCGAAAGTTAAAGATTTTGTATTAAAAAGCACATAATGTACATAGTACATATGTAATGGGCAATCCCTAGGCTTTTGTTTTCATTTCCACTTACCCTTAAAGTTTTCTTAAAAAGCTCAAAGTTTACAATTTTTTTAAAAAGATTTGAGTAAAAGAAATTATTGTCTATAGGTATTACGGGTGTGGTGGTATTTATTTAAAATTTAAAAGGTTTATGTATTTAACTAGTACTATAATATCAGTATAAGGTATAGATGGTATTATACATATGGGTAGGTAGTAAACATTTAAATTTAAACCTGTATCTACATAATTTGCAGAAAATACTCTCACACACAGGTGGGATCGGAAAACGTAAAAAAGTGCAGCTCAACGGGAGATCCCGTTAAGCTCGCAGTTAAAAAATTTAAATGCCAACAACAAGTGTATTAATAAAACATCTCGAGAATAATATATACCTGCTAAAAGTACCTAAAATAGAATACATATCTTTAGTTTATAATGCAAAAAAATGTTTAAAAGCTGTATAGTAGGTAGGTATTATTTAAGATTTTAACGATGAACCTCAGCTGGAGATTTAACTATCGCATCGAAATCGAAATCGAAATGGAAAACAAGTGGAAAAATTCACATAAACTGAGATTTCATGAGGTAAACAGTAAAAATATAGACGTCATTTTGCAAATAACGTAATATTTCCAATGAATCTTATCCAAATTCCAAATACTGATATGTATGTATGTATGTTGCGAGCATACTAACCTACTTAAGTATCTGTACTATATACTAACCTAAACCTTTGCCTATCAAAAATTAGAAAAATTTTTATCCTAAATTAGATTAGCTATATTTCAGTGTAATGTAATAAATAATAAATTATACATGTTGGCAAGTATAAGCATTGCTAAGATAAATTATATTTTGTTTATTTTTTGTAAAATTTTATTGGCAGCTTTTTACAAAATAGTTTGTTAAAATTCTACTATATATATAGGTACTTTCTCCTTGAACTCTAAAATACACCTAGGTAGGATACCCACTCTTTTAAAATATCCAAGTATCCAAGTATAAACTATTTTTTTAGGATAGATATTATATTGAATCAAGATTAAGTATGACTATTAATGATAGCCAATTCAATTTACTTAATTGACAACTGGAAAAATAATTCCTTCCAAATATTCAAGTTTAGTTAGAGCTATTGTTTGGTCAAACATTATGTTTTCATTACCAAGTATCGATCTAATCGATTCTTGGTTGTCTATGTGAATCTTTATACCTCAGGCAGTGTTTCTCTGGACTTTGGAATGAATTACGTAACTTTAATTAGAATGGAAATTTAGAAGATCTATTGGCAATCATACATATGTGGGTAAGAAGTACGTAGGTACTTCTTACTTGCACATATCATGCGATAAACTATGAAATCAAGTGGATAATTGTGTGATTTCTGAGAATGAATGTGATCTCAGTTCAAATTATAAAGTAGTACGATAAGATTTATACTGTATTTGCTTTGGGCTTTGGTCATTGTGAAGAATACAAATGCTTGCATATATCCTTGAATACTGACGCTAAAATAAGTTTAATAGTGGATCATAAATGCTAATAATAATTGACATTCGAATGGATTCCATATACCTAGATTCTATTATAGAAAAATTTATTAAATTACTAGAACAGGTATTAGATAGGTACTACGAGTATAAAATACAGAAAGGGAAAGTGCAGTGAGCTTTGACAGTAAAATCAAATTCTTTTCTAAGAATTAAATACAACCTAATAAGTATGGAACTATTACAAGTGAAATGATATCCATGTGCTAGTATACCTACTGAATGATGGTACAAACCTCAATATACATACATATAAATATATTACCTATTATAAATGATAATCTTGCTGACCAATTTGAAACAAAGCGTCATTCTCATAGCCCTAATTGTTAGTACTTACTTGATATAATTTACAAAATAATCTACCATTATCATTATTACCTATTTGGAAATGCAATTTTATACCTGTTTTTGCATTAATATAAACTAACTATCTACCATATACTATTGGACTTTATTATCTCAATTTACAATTTTCTGTAAGTTTGTTGGTACTTTATTGCCTGATATTACCATACGAATCAATTAATTTTAATAAAGAAAATATATTTTTAGTCGATTTGACAAAGAAAAAAAAATTTATATACTTTTTATTATTTATATCCAAACCTAATTTAATTCAGCTCTGAACATCTGAATATTGCAAGTAAATATAGATATCTGTAATTAATTTAATAAGTTAAGTATTAGATAACTGTAAAATTGAGACAAAAAATTTAATTTTAAGAGAAGAATACGTAGAGAGAGAGAGTTGTAAAATTTGATTTTTTATAAGATAGAGATGAGTAATTCCTATATGATAAATATGTAACAATAATGTATATTCTGAATGTCATTATCCATTAATATCTAGCTAAATTACTTAATTCTAGATAGTATTAAGATATCTTTTTATTTATTGTTTTAATTAATAATTAATTACGATATCAATAGAATTGTTTACAAGATACTTATATCCCTTGGGGCAAGCAAGGTTTTGGCACACATAACATAAGAGTTAAAATAAAATGAGGTGCCTACTAGTAATCTATAATAATTCCTTAGGACTTTGATATACGGAGTATCATTATTCGATAATTTTAATATCAAGTAGGTACCTAATAAATACAGTACTAATCAATCAAATATCATTCCCTAATTAAAGAATACTAATTTTATATCATCTTCTTTCATAATATATTCAAATTAGGATTAATGATTAATAAGAATAAGATAACAGCTTTGTATTTGTGCTTGATAAATACTTATTCTTTAAATTAGATAGTAAGCATTATTTGTATCGGTGTTACAAGTTACAAGCAATTAATTACAATTGTAATCGAGTATATTTTTCACACAACTTACGATTATTATAATTCGTAATTGAATTACATTTTAAGACTGTAACTTTTTGTACGATTACGATTACAATCACGATTTTACAAATTTTTTTTGAAAAATTTATATATTTATACCCCAAAAATATGCCTAGGTATATGTACGAGTACCCTATTTAGAACTTTCATAAAATCAAAGTTTAGGTATAATAATAATTTAATTATTAAAAATTATTGAATATTGAAAATCTTGTCAAAATAGACAAAGGTATTTATTTTGAATATAATTATATTATGTATATAGTGTATATTCACGTCTATATAAGGTAATTAGGCATAATCTTTGATTTCTGTATCAATCATTTTTTTAAAGTAATCGCAATTTGATTACAAAAAAATATAATCGTTGTAACACTGTTTGTATGTATATTGCTTATTTTATTGTACTCTGTCTCTGTATATGATATGATACCTTAATATTGGTTAGTATTGTTGAATTATTCATTAGATCAAAAAAATTGAAACTAACATTAAAATCTAACGTAAAAAGCTGAATGCGTGTTTTGCGTTGATATACTCGTAATGTAGGTATAAAAAATAAAATTAAAAAAACTTTATTTTATATATGATTTATGTTAGGTACCCTATCTATCTATCTACTCGTATTCTAAATCCTATCTAATCTTAAGTAAAGTAAGTAGTAAATAGTGCCTACTATACTATAATTATCTTGAGATCTTAATCAGAGTTCTCACATTATTTCTTAATTCTTTGTTTATCAATTAAATATACCTACCTACATATTTATTTATATTTATACCTCTTTTAATATCCTCATGTTACATGTGAATTATTCATTCATCTAGATATTTAGCTAAAATACATAGGTACTAGGTATTCATGTGTAGAAAAGATGCAAAATTGTTAAAAAAAAGTAAAAGGCGAGGAAGTTTCCTAAAATTATTTTTTAAAACCATGTACCTAGGATTGAACATTTACCGTGCATAATTCAAGGTGTTTCCTATACGCTGGTAAGTTACCAAAATGCAAAATACTACCTCAGGTATTAATCCGGAATTAGGAATTTTTACAGTTTATAAGGGAAATAACTAAGGGAAATTATACTGGAAGAATTAAAGTTACATTTTAATTTATACTTAACTTAAGATTAGTTAAGTTAAATGATAAATGATAAATGATCTCTTGAGCCTGAAATATCCGTATGTTTTTCTGTATTTTTTTTTCAAAAAATTATGTTTCATTTCTGAATTTCGATTTTTTGTCAAAATTAGACAAAGTACTAAGGTTCTAAAATTTTAAATAAACATAAAATTACTAAATTATTTTTGATAAGAATCCTGCGATTTTAAGGCCTAAGCATAAGTAGGGTACCTATACCTTTATATCAGTAGATATGAAATATCATTTATGACATGACTATTGATTCTATTTCTATATTAGTGTACATTACGATTAGTGCATATTGCATACTTAATTATTACCTAATTTAGGAATATTCATTACTTCGATACTCATAACTCATAAGTTTATAAATAAGTAACAGAGGTATTGATGTATAGAGGTTATGAGGTAGATGAAGTAATTGGGTATTGAATATTGAACTTTATTTTATAGTAGTAGGGTAGAGTATTAGCATTGATAAAGGAATAGCTAAAGATCATAATTAATTTCATTTCAATAGAAAAACTTAACGACAAGAGGAATTTATTGATGATTGTAATTGTGACATTTGGGGTTAAGCATCGTCATACCTTATGTATATAAAGAGTAGTTAGGTACCTATATCTGTAGAGAGATGAATGGTTTCTATGAGATACTTGATAGTTTGCATCAGTCGAGTCAGTTAAAGTAATTGTAAATAGGTAGATATACAGTATATATATAGAAATATTCGAATCCAATGAAAGTGAATTTGGCAATTGACCCAGAAAGCAGGAGTCACAAATGAATTGTGAGTTTGCAAAAAGATATTGTTAATAATAAGTAAGTGAAATATTTATTATTATCATCATTCTGCAATAACATCTACCTACTACAAATAATAAGTGTACAATATATACAAGTAGGTACATCGAATTGAATGTCTAGTATCGTAGTTTACTACCCAATAAAATGGTATGATATGGCTGGTCTTTATTTTTATTTTCAAGTCTCGATCAATGCAAAAAAAACTCAAATACTAATAATATATCTCTCTCTTTTTTTTCTAATTCTATTTCTAATCACAGTCAGTAGGTTAGGACATGTACCGATCAAAAGTATTCAAAAGTCACAAGTTGAAGTTGAAAACAATTGGCTCCAAAATGAGGAAAGTATCATCTCTTTTAATGTACACACCCTCGGAAAGAAAAATAAAAAAATAATTTTTATGCCCCTTATATCATCGTTTAAAAATATTAGTAGATACACACCATGTATTAACTATTAGGTATATAATATTCACATACATAGTACAAGAATAGAGACTCAAGTGATTAAATCGAAAAGGTAAAACGATACCTTGTAACTTGTGGACATTCTGAACTTTCTGTTTCTATAAAATTTTATGATCATGATCATACAATATATTCGAGATTAGTATTCTTCAATCCTCAAGCAGGTATGTATGCATATGTTGTAGCTAGTATGAGATTTCAACTAACATTTATATTAGCTAGGTAATATACAAACTAACTAGCTAGTATATAAGCTAGATAATATTTGTATTACACTGGTTGCCAATATTTAGCTGATAATCATTCAATCATTCAAATTAATAAAAATTTGTTTAATTTTAATTTATAATTATTACTAGTTAATGGTTGTTTCATGTTTGATTCGAGTTAATTATAATTTAATTAGTATAAAAGTTTTAATCAAATTAAGTAATATTTACTAATTAAATAATGTGTTTAAATTTTTATATATTTTACATACTACCAGTAGCTAGCTAGTTTGAATAAAGCTAAGCACAATATTCATATAACTAAAATCTCATACTAGCTACAACATATTATACGAGTATTATACCTACATTTTCTATATCGGTATTAATATTCTTATTAATATCTTAATACAGTTCGACCTTGCCAAAGAATTTTAATTATAATTATAGATCAAGGCTAATTACTTCCTAAAGAATATTTTATATTTATACAAACATTTACCTTTAAACTCTAAACTCTATATACCTACTATGTAGGGTATAGTAATTTATAAACGCACACAAAAGGAACCCGTTATATTCTGTACTAGCTAAACTGTAGTTATATAAATTCATCTCTGTGTAAAGAGGATAATAAGTATAGGGAGGGATAGGGTCAAATTATTATCCAAATCAAAGGGAAATGACATTTTTGTAATATTTTCAATTTACCTACTAAAAATGAAGCACATACTATGTATTTAAATTAAAATCAACGATATTGTTGACTTAAATTTTTTCATAAGTAAGAACTCTGTCTGATCTGATGAAATTTTTGGATTTTAGACTTGCTTTTAGACGCTAAAATTTGTAAATGTATTCAGTGATGGTGATTTTAGATTTTTTAGTTTTGAGTCAAAGAAATTTTTTATAATGTTGATATAAGTAATGACTTTAATGAGTTTAATGAGTAAATGTTTGTCTTTATGCATGAACTTGATCTGGTCTCTAAACTCTAAATATTTTCTCATAATAATAATAAAGATATACACTACCACTACCACTACTATTAGTTATAAGTTATGCATAATGCATGTATATAATGCAGTTTTTACCTTCATTCTAATTACCTTATTGTGCTCATATACATGTTATTATTAATTTTGCATTACTATTAAGGTATCTAATGTACTAATGATGTACCTGATCTGCCGCTCTTTAATATTGCATTGGTATTGGTATGTATTGTTTTAAATTACAATTACCTACAGCACAGCAGATTTGACTAGTAGTACCGATAGTATCAGTATAAAAGTATGTACCTACACTTACTTCATATTAATGAAGGTACAATTATAAACTTATTTACTTAAATGAGCATATTTACTAATTTCGACTTGGATAAAAAAATTTAATAAAAAATCAATTGATAATTTATTCCTAACTAATGCTACTTTATACTACTACCTTATCTATTATATAGATACATACTTATAGATAGCTTACATAGCTTAAATAATCAATTCGATTGGTAAAATTTCACCTAAGAACTATCCAGTAATTAACTGTAATATAATATGAAGGCATATGACAAAAATGGATAGAAGGCAAAAAAATTGAAACTTACCTGAGCATTTTTAATAAGTCTCTAATTAAATTTTGGCGAAAACAAATCCAGGCGTAACGCTCCAGAAGTTGAAAGCTAATACAGTGTCAGTGCACAATTGGTCATTTCTATAAAGATTGTTCTATAAAGAATAGAAGCTCTTCAATCTTCAAGTTTATGTGTATATTTATTAAGATACACTTGATTATAAATGTGAACTTGATGGTATTGATAAAATTTTAGATTTCTCAGTCTTAATCTATACTAATTTGACAAAGTTCTTTTATTTAAGAATCACCTTTACTTTAATAAATGATGAAAAACTTTGCAAAAAATACTTGTTGACACGAGGGTATTACTACTGGAACTAATTTTATAAAGGGTTTCACAAATCGCTTTTGTTTTAGATGAATCAATTGAAGCTCGTTCTTCTACGAAAGTGAGTCTGATCTGAAATTATGCCTAAACTGAAGCTGATTTATGTAGGTACTGGTAGGTACTATTGCAGATACAAGTATTGTTATTATTATGAGTTTATGATTTGGAAAATTTGCAAGGTATTATATTATAATAGGTGCATGAAACAGGTAGGTTAGTAGGTATCAATTCATGTGTGTAGGTATTACCTTTATAACTAGTGATGGGCGAGTGTATACTTTTTTCATTTCTCAAACATACCTGTAATTTTGCAAATACCCATACATACATACACATACATACTAATACTAGTAGGTAGATATGTACCTACACATCCCAAATCCAAATACACAAGAGTTATTTGTGTATAAAGAAGGTTCATAGTACATATCTATCTACTTTTCGTGCGAGCGAAGCGAGCAGTTGCTATTCAACTTTGCTTGCACTTTGTCCGTCTGTCTGTATGTATGTCTGTCCAGAGGATAACTAGAGAACTACTGGACCAATCTTAACCAAACTTGGTCTTGGTAATGGTTTCCTCAAGAACTACTGGACCGATCTTAACCTAACTTGACATGAAGGACCTCCATAGGGTATCGGTGTGCCATTTTGACAAAATTTTCAGATTGCCCCATTCTAAGGGGTCACGGCGACCATTTAATGGTTCCTTTAAGAACTACTGGACCGATCTTGAGATGCATTCATCGATTTGCTCGCACAATTTATAATCAACTTCTAGTGAGTTGATTAAAGCCAAGTTTAAAAATAGGTAATAGGCATAGACATGTATATAGTTAAAAAATGTTAAATAAAGGTTCTTAAAAAAGTTAAAGTAAAGTTCGGTATAAATAATAAATAAATTGCTAGCTTATTTTATTAGCTAAAACTATAATATCTTAATCTGATTCTGATATTACTACTCGTTTCGTTCATCTTGATTTTGATTGAATTTAGTTAGTAGAAAAAAGAGCTATAGAGCTAGAATTTTTCGTCTGTCCTAGTCTTATCTAAAATTCAAATCCAAATAAACAGTAGGCGTCATTTATGTAAGTAATAATTTTGACTTTGACATCAACAGAGGACAAGATCAATCAGTATATTTATATTGTTAAGTTAGCAGTTCCTTTCCTACATAATGATTTCAGTAAGCTTCACAATTTTTCTCAATTAGAACAGGTTTATGTAATATAAAAATGAAAATTAAATGAGAACTTGTGGTCGATCAAATGCATGATTTGGATATGCAATCATATCTTCATTTTTAAAACTTTTATTAGATCATCTCTCAAATATAAAAATAAAATATGCACCATTACCTCTGTAATTACTTTAGATTTTTCATACAATAGGTAGTATCAGAAATTATATAAGTTCTGTTCTGTACCAACTAATTATGCAGAAAATTTAAAGACTAGACCTAGACTACAAAGTTAAAAGATAGGTAATTATTTTCTGTCAGTCATCAAATCAATCGCAAATCTTTGCTTATTCGTTCGACGATGATGATTTAAGAGATAAACATCTTTGATTATCTAAACATGTCAATATCGCTAAAATTGCCAAGGTTGAGGTTGACTCAACTAGCCGTGATTTTACTTTTTTGCCTTTTTTACATCATTTATTAAAATTAAGAAGTATCTAGATACAAATACCATAACCTAATATTTACGGATTTTTTGTTAACTTAACTTACACAAAAAAAAGTACCTAGGGTAGGGAAGGTATAAGCTATATATCAGTAGCTTATTTTTAACTATATATATTTTAATCAGTTTAGCTACTTATATAGCTAAACTGATTAAAATATAGTTGTATAAATAATATAATTATAATCTAATGAATATACATATAGGTATATAAAGTATATATTATAATATAGGTAGTTGATTTGCATAATTTTTCTGATATAAACTGAATTTCTTATTTATCAAGTCAAGTATCATTAATCTTTCTTCAATAATAGTTAATACGAGGGTCATTCAATGTATTCGCCCGTTCAGGGGTAAGGAGAGAATTCAGTTTAAAACTAAAACATGTATCATATAGACCAATCTTTATAAAGCTTATGTACAAAGAACTAAAAATATATGTCTCAAGAGTAAAAAGTTATCCAGGTTTTTGTCCAGCAAGTCGAGAAAAAAATGGAAACTCAAATTTTGAGCACCGAGCAGTGGTAAAGTATTTGACCGTAAAAGGTCAAACTCTACGTCCACAAAAAAAAGGCCATTTGATAACATGGGTCAGATTTAAGAATTTAGATGGGGCATTGGCCGTTGACCTAAGATAAAAGGCGCGGCTATGCAAGTTCCCCTTTTTTGGGCGTCTTTTTACTTTTTATTTTTATTTTTTATAGGTACTTAGGTATTCCAATTCAACAATAAGATAAGTACGAGTAGAATTAAACACCAGCAGCAGAGTGGACAATTTTGGTCAACATAAATTACATTACATATACCTATATATCGATATTGATTGATAGCAAAATTAAAATATTCTCAATTTTTCTAAATCTGAGACAAAATATTTCAATTTTACATGAATAATTATTGCATGGATGATCAATTGAGATTATTGAAATGAATCAAGTAAATAACCCTCATTCTTATCAGATAAAATCACCCCTTGAAGAATCGTTGAAGAAAAAAGTAAAAAAAAAAACTCGAAAAAATATCTAAAAAATATTAAAGAAATGCCAAAATATATACAGTGAAAGTATGGGTGAAAGTGGACATGATACGACGGGTGAGAAAATAAATTGAAATCAAACAATCTAGTCTCTAAATCAAAGAATTCTTGATTTATTAAAAAATACAAAGTACTACACTAGTTTAGTAGTTTAGTGATCAGGAGCTACAAATAAAAATTATAGTAAAATCAAGCATACCTAGTAATTAGATGGTAATCAGTGTATCAGATAAGGTTCCCTATGACATTTTTTTGTGAAAAAATTTGTAAACTTTTTCTCATATAGGTATATTTTATTCATAGGGCCTTACCCATTACATTTGAGACTTTAATAACCTTGCATCGTAACCAATTTATCCCGGAGAAAGTGTTTTCTTGAGAAGTCCCTCATTGTTTGAATCAGGCCAATAATGTACCTTGTAGTATAGAACTGTTTACTAACCACTAACTAGATACATTTTAGAAAATATTTTGTCCTCAGTTTAACTATTAAATTGAGGTTAAAACTTTTGTAATGTTGTTTAGATATATAGGTACGTGTATTTGTCTCTTTATTTTTTATTTAGCTCTTTGGCATTTTATATTTTTTATATTTTTTATAGGTAGTTATAATATTTATAGTTCTATTTGAAAAAACACCCTGTATATACGAATATGTATACATACATATTGTATCAAATACAAATACACTACATACTTTGTATGTTTTTTGAAGGTTCACATTCCTGGACAAGTAAATACTTACTTATTCTTGCATAAACTAATTATATAATGTATCCATAATAAAACGTTAAATATATTCATAAAGATAAACAAATTCCTTAATTAGATACGAGTATTTAAAATGGGATGGGCTAAATATCTTAATAACTGGATGAGGCTTAATAGTTTTGTTTCATATTCCTGGAAAAAATTACACAAAATTTGCCTTTTCATAAAAATGACCATTTAAAATTTTGAAAATATATAAGTGGGTATACTTTGACTTTTGAATACGTGTATAAGGATTTGATAACTTATCAAAAATGTTATTGCTCATAGCTTATTCTAAAACCAAAATTTGTTGATACGATTATCAGTACATACCTATAATTTATAAATAATGCTTGATTTTCCAATGAAATTATACTGTAAAACTTATATGTATATCACTAAAATCTATTCAATTATTTTATATTATAATAATTTGAGTGATTTGAGTGATTTTAATTTTTTTGATATTTTAATAAAATTTTTAATTTTATTGCTTACTCAAAGCTTAAATTTAAGAAGTTTTCAACCAATAAGGGATTGGTTTGAAAATTGCAAATCAATCCAAAAGCCCTTACAAATATAGTTTTGTTTTAAAACAATACTAAACTAGTGGTGGTGAGTTTGAGTTAAAAGAGTAGCTAAATGAACAATGGCCCGTTTGTATTTTATCGTATTTATCAATTAGATTTTAATAAATAAATTTTTTCTACTAGTACCTACTATACTAACTACAACTACTAATATAATATCTAAGTAGCTTTACTATCTTGATAATTAATAACTAAGTACTACTCGTAGTATACGGTACGGATACAATTAACAACTTACTACATAGTAACTAGAACTAGACACTAGATAATGAACATGAGCTAATTCTAAAGATAATTGATTTGCTTCGAGTTTTGAGCCAAATGCTCATTTAATATTATGTATAATTAATAAATTTGTTCTCTTAATTTGTTCTTATGTTAACGTTTTACTAGATAGCCTTATTCTATCTCAAGTTACAAAAATCTTTACTTAATATAGGGTAAGTACTTTTAACAATAACTGGTTAGTGTAAAAGGTTATGTATGTTTTATACTTGTAGTGTAATGTAATTTTTCTAAAAACTTGAAATAAATGTTTCAAATAATTTAATAAGAGTAAAATATCGATATGCTTAAAAATAAATAAAACTAATCGTTAGAATAAAGTGTAAGTAATCTATAAAACACTAATTTTTTTAAAGTAGGTAATATATACTATCTGTATCTAATCTAGGTACTAGTTCATTTTCCTGGAGAATGTGCAACTCTGTCAAGTAATTCCTTCCCCTTTGTTTCAATTGGAAGTAATAGAGAAACAATAGCAGCTATTTAGAATTTATAAAAATTAGTTATGAAATTATATGCTTATTATGTATGTACATATCTGTATGCATACATATTTTTATTAAAAAGTAAGATTAATTATGAGTTACCTATTAGGCCTACTGTTCCATATACACTCACGGCGATTGGCAGGGATGACTTTAATAAAACCTAAATATTCATTTAATAAAATAAGATATTAGCCAAAATAGATTTGAAACTTCAGAATTTATATGCATTGAATGAAATGAAAATCTTTTTGCTTTTTTACTTACCTGTGCGACATAGGGCTAAAAATAAGAAATATAAAAATATTAAGTAGTAAATAAAATTCATCGGTTAAGAGAATTTATGTAAATGTACACTGATAACTGATACTAGACTAGATACAGTGCACAGATACATTCAACTAGGTATTATTACTCAAAAATACTAATTTACTTTAAATATTGAATACTTTTAAAACTTAATTACCGTGATCATGGCGCCTACACGAGCTAAACTTGAACAAGTCCCAATCTAAAGGCAATATATAATCATATTAATATTTAAGATTAATATAAAATATATCTGAAACATATACATTTTGACAATAAAATCTATATTTCAACTTACACCAACGGCTCGCATAGACGTAGGATACACCTTAATTTAAAATCAGAAATAGAAATTAAAAGGATATCGTAAAGGGACTATCAATAGAACATGTTTCAAACTTACTTCAGGGGTATATACATAAGCTGCTTGAAAAACTCCAGAGACTATTCCTCTTGCCATAAATAGTATCACAGTGATTAATACGCGACTATTTTCAAAAAAATCCAGATATTATAATTAAGTTAGTTAGTAGGTAATTAGATTTGAAAAATTGAACTCACTCTCGAATGGGAAAGCAGAATGCAAAGATCGTAAGGGAAAAAAGTACAAATTGAATAGCCATCGTCTTTTTCCGACCAATTTTATCAAGGACAAAAATTGTTACGAGAATTCCTATAATAGTAGGGTACATGAATAAATTATAATTATAATTATAAATAGAAAAGAAATGCATAAAATTTAAATTGAATTTATATTTTTATGGGGGAAGAAGATTTTACCTGGAAATTCTGCCAAAGTTGTCCACAGTAGGTCTACATAGTCTGGGGTTTGCAAAGGTCTACATGTATTCGGGTTACAAGTACTTGAACTATTTGTAGCATTTTCACTAACTAGAGCCATAAACGAAGATGTAGTACTATTTATTGAATCTGAATCTAAAAAGGATGAATTTAATCCAAAGGGATATTGATTTGAAGCAAATGATTCCAGGATTTCAGTGGACATCAGGACAACTCCATAATAGCAAAATGCACAGGCCATCCTACAAAACCAAAACAAATAAATAAAAATATATAGGTGCGTGCATAACTAGTAATAGCTACCGTTTAAGGGGTGAAATTTAAAAAAAATTATCATAATCATAATAGAGATTTTGATCAATTGTTAAGGACATTTTGCAAGTAGGCGTGATTTTGGACCCCGAGAGTATAAAGTTTTGATTGTCGTTAAAAAATTACGTTTGGAAGTATGCTTGTTTTCCAAAAAATTCCTTGCGATCACTGAAATATTCGAGGTCAAAAGTAGCTATTTTTGAAAAAAATTTTTTTGGAAAAGCACTCCCAAAAGTATTTTTTTCTAATGAGACATTCAAAACCTTTATACTCTCGGGGCCCAAAATCACACACTATTTTTTTCTCAAATATGAAAAGTGAAAAGAAAATGAAAAGAAAAGTCTCTGCACTGCGACTGCAGCAGGGACCCTACTTTGCAATTCGGTAATACCTATAGTAGGTACTAGTACAAATTACAAATACAAAGTATATTAGGTAGGGTACTTATTTTCTAATAGTGTAATTTGAAACAATATGTAAGTCAATAATTTGGTTAAAATTTAAAATTTTTTAGGGTGTATGTATAAATATTTAATATCAGCACTCATAGTATCAGTAGTTATTACTAACCATATAAACCACAGAAGGAACGTGGTTTTCCTCATTTCTGGCATCAAAAGATCTCGAATTCTTCCCCTGTCCATAGGATGCATATCATCGACAATTAACCGACCCAATAGCATTGGCTATTATCAAAAAAAATATAATATTTTATAAATAGGTAGGTACAATCATAAAAATAAATCTGAGCATTTAATAATAATAAATAATATGTTATTCTTACCCTTTTATTGTCGTCTGCAATTCTTTTCAATGTATTCATGGCCTACAAAGGTACATAAGAGCTTTTAAATGGAAAAATATTCCGATGATTTTTATTTTATACTTACCTTTTCAGTTTCCCCAATGGTAGCCAAATATCTGACACTCTCCGGTAACCACTATGAAACAGATGTAATCAAAATTATTTAATTTTAGCTTTTGCGGACACTTTTATGATAATTAGGTACCTAGTACCTACTAAATTCTAATAGTAGATTTACTAGGGTAAATACCTATCCATTATTCGATTGCTTTCATAGAATGAATGAAACGATTGTAGATAAAATAGCCTGACATTTGTATGCGTCTTTTCACGTCAAAACCCTAACTGATAAAAAAAATTCTCAAAAATGAGAATTTTATGAGAATTTTTTTTTTGAGAATTTTAAATTCCTCGCTTCATGTTTATTCTAATTTAGATATACATAATAATAATTAGGTAGTTGATAGCTTTCAAAGAGAAAGAACTTTGAAAATCAAAGGTTAGGTATTCAAATATTTTAATCGCTCATATTTTTTGAAAGTGCTATTGTTTATGTAATCGGGTCGGGTATTCGAATTGTAATTCTAATTCTAATATACAGAAACCTAATTTGATTATTTTTAATAAATCGAGTGTTTTTTAAACCGTTTTTTAAACAGTAGGTATGGTATGAATAGTTTAATATATACTTTTTAAAATCGTAAATAGAAATTGAAAGTAAATCTTAAATCACATTACACAACATTTATCATATGTACTGATAGATATACGAGTACTTTAGGTACATTATTATGACTTAAGATTAAACTGTCCCCCTTTTTGGCTCTTTTTGACCCCCAAATCGTGGTTAAGTTTGGTTAGT
>JAQIXA010002651.1:0-16907 GCA_034699045.1 Nanhermannia cf. coronata Gr-Ori-00579 | reverse complement strand
TACTACTACTACTACTACTACTACTACTACTACTACTACTACTACTACTACTACTATAGTAGAGGTATAGTAGATGCATGAGTTTTAAAGATAAAAAGCAAATCTAAGTTTTTTGAAAGTAAATAAAGGAAGTGAACAAACTGTGAATAAATGCTTGAAATATGAAAAATGGCGAGCTGTATTTCCTTCACAGTTAGATAGGATTTTGAGACAAAAGCAAATAAAAAATCAGGCCCGTTTTGACTCAAAATTTCAGATTTAAATGTCCAAATTTAGGACACTTTTTCAAATAGAAAAAATGTCAAAATTACAACAAAATCAAATAGAACTTAAAGTTTGTAACCTTTAATTTTTAAGCCTACTTTTGTAGTACCCAAATAAGTCATTAAAAGGATTCAAAAATGACACTTTGAGACTTTTTTCTAAAGAAATTTGGACCAGTTTGAAATTTAGGCCAGGCTAACATCTTGTCCTACTCAAATCAAAAAATTGTGGCAAAAATTGCAAAAATTTTGCCTGAAATTGTACCTGATCTGGCCATTTAAATATCCAAATTGCCAATCAAATTTTTTACTTGAAAGAAATTAAATCATTCTGAAAAGGAGATCTTTAAACTATTGAAATTTTAATAGAAAGTATTTCAAAAATTTTACAAAATTTTACAAAATTTACTTCAAAATTATAATCCAGTAATTCAAATATTAGACATATTCTAGTTTTAAATCACATTACAGATACAGATTCAAGGTTTGATACTGATACACGTAGAATTGGTCAAAAGTCAGGATTTCCCAAACTGAAACTTTTTTCAAATGAATGAATTTGAATTTAAATCTAAATTTATACATACCTACCTATATGTACTAACAGATTCACACTTCATTGTAAAACAAATAGAAATTTTTTTTCATAAAACTTACGAGTATAAACTTATAGTATTACCTAAATGTTCAAAAAAGATAAAATAATTGCATAACCATTGCCAAAAATGTCTCTTTTCCAGCATGATCTAAAGTAAAAGCCTCGATTTCGATAAGGATAATTAATGTAAAGAAATAAAGTATACACGAGTGAGTTACTCTTTAGTTTTTTTTTCGGTAAAAAAAAGTTTCTCCAAAAAAAGTGTACCAGAAAAGAATCACAAAAATATTCTCCAACTTTTATTTCATGGTTAAGGGCGAAATGCTTTGAAGTGAGCTGTACAAGTTGAGGAGAAACAATTTTTCGACACTTTCAATACTTGACTATATAGTACCCTACTTGTTCTAAATAGTTACTTTTTATTTAACTATTTTTTTTGGTGCAAAACTAATACCAGTACAATAAATACCGGATGCATGTGAGAGAAAGAAAGAAATAAAATAATTAAATAAAAGTTGAGGACTTTTTTGGAATTTCTAGACCGAAACCACCCACCATAATTTGAGCCGATCTGATCGAAGAATAAAAAAAAACCAAAATCCCAAAACTTGTTCATTTCATTATTAGAATTACAAGGGCTGTATTTCCAGTAAATCTGTTCGTTTTAGTCAGTCAATTTCTTTACAAAATTTAGGCCAAATTTGGAACAATTTTAGGTTTAAATTCACATAAAAAACTGCAAAAATTGGGCAAAAATTGTAAAATTAGCAATTTGTTGTCCTAAATTGTTGTGATTTCTATCCCTTGGCATAGTACTACGTGTATCATATATGCAAATGCCCGAAAAATTTCAAATTTCGAACCTCAATATGGTTTAACATAGTGGTATTCATATCAAATTTCTATTTTCGTTCATTTTAGAACTATCTAGGATTTCAAATCTAGGATCTCGAAATCTAGGATTTCAAAATTAAAAGAGAAAATTCCATTTTAAATTCATTTTTAGTCGATTTTTTTAGAGAATTTTGGCGAATTCTATCGAATGACAAGCAAACTATCGACGTTTTTTCAATTTTGCTAATCGAATAACAATTACCTACTGATATTGAATTGGAACTCCATTGTTACACAAAATTAAGTCTACACTTTCATTATTACGAGCAAAATAACCCTTTGAATTTGATCCAAGAAAAAATTTTTTTTGTAGGGATACTACTACTACTTATATAAAATAGTTGTTGCGTTTTTATGGACATGCAATTGGATATGGTTTAGATTTTATTACAACTACCTACATAAGTATTGAACAATATAATAAAGATTTTTGCAAGGCACGAAATGGTTCTAAGAAATCGCTTTTCCTGAAAGAATAATTCAGCATTTTTTAAAGGGATTTATTTAAGTAAATACTTACTCCTACTTACTACATAGTAGGTATACTGAATAGAAGAAAATGTTCACCTAGATTTTTCATTAATTTATTTTATCCTAAAGTCCTATAGTAAGTAGCGTGTTTCTCAGCAATCTCAAAATCTTGAAAATCCAACCTTCAATTTAATACCTACTTATGTGTCAGTCTCATACTACTTTATGAAGGCATTCAAAATCATGAACCCAAGAAATTATTCTTATTACAACGAGCATTTTTTCGCTTTTTTTCGTATAAGGAAATTTGAAATTTTTTTGCAAAGTGTGTTATTTTGTGTTAGGAAAGGTTAAGACATTATCATTTAGATCTACAGGAGATTAGAATTATTATGTTCACAATTTTGTTCTCTCTGAATTACTTAAGTAGGCGGATTTTCAAGTACCTAGAAGGCTAGAAGGTAAATATCACCATACTGACTGGTCCAAAAACAGATTGGTCTAATACCGACTGGCTCAAATTATAAATGCTACTAGAATTAGTCCATGATTAGGTAAATTGCAAAAGAATTTTCTCGTTTTTAGACGATTTTAAGATTTTGGCTTTAGACCTGCAAATTCAGATCCTTCTGTTGATCCTTCAGATCCAATTTATATAAAATTTGAAACAAATTTTGACATTTTGGCCTACAATCAAGTGACAATTGGAACCAAAATACTCGAGTGAATAAGTAATAGAAATTGACGGGCAAAACTTGAGCATTGTCACGCATTAAAAAATTCAAAGTTCAGCCGAAAAACAAAGACATTGAAATAAAGGAGGCTGTCATTTAAATGGGAGTATTTAAGATTTAAGTAGGAGAAAAGAACGAGGAAAGTTTTTTTTTTGCTAAAAGCCATATCACATTATCATCATATAACTATTAGCAAATGCTCAAAATTTAAGAAAAAGATCTGCAATTCTACTATCTATAGTACCTATCTGTATGTACTACTAGTAGCTATACTATAAGTATAAGGACTGATATAGGGCATTTATCTTTAGTACTAGGGTAATTAGGGAAAAGAAATCTCCAGCTTAAGATAATCGTTGGTGGTTAATTCAGCTGGATATTTTATGAAAGAAAGGAATTAAAAAGAATACTTACTACCATGGTTGAAACTTATTTGTCTTTTTGTCTAAGAATCTGCAAGAATTTTTGCTATTTTGATTCTCTTTATCTTGACTTTGACTATCTTTTATACTGGTTTTAGTGGAGCAAAGATAGTCAATTCTCAATTCTCGATTTATTAGATCTCAAATAATTAGTTATTAGGTCGTGCAAACTACTACTATGGTACTAGTAGTACTTCTTATAGTAGTAGTAGTAGTAGTAGGTTCTCGAATGAATTTCACAGAATTTCCAACAAAGCACACAAGGTATAATCATTTAACCTTAATTTGTGTGCTTTATTTGGTTCGAAAACTTTCCCTTTGATCTCTCATGATGAAAAATAATCTTTGCAGATGATTTTAATTTAGATAATAGTCAGAGTCGACATATGCACGTCATAAACCAGAGATAATGATAATGTCTAGCTTCAGCTCTATATAAAAGTATGTAGATATATGCATAAGTATCTCTACAAAAGAAATGACTTAAAATAGTCAAAAAATGATCCAAAAATCGAAAAAGTTCATTCTTATACAAAATCCACACTAGTCGAATACTAATCTAATAATTCAATATCCACATTTACTATATAACTAGATAGGTACCTACAATTATCTGTAATCTATAAATTAACCGCATATCAATCCATACATACAGTTTTTTCGAGAATTATTGAGATTTGAAACCTTGAAGCTACAATTCCCTAATATTAAAAATTGAAAAAATCAATTTCTGTCAATATTTTCTACTTAATTTGAGAACTTTTGTCGATAATTTGATAATTATTTTGAAAATCTCAACTGGTTTTTGAGATACTAGACTTGAAATTGTAAAAGACTATGATTTTTTACCCAAAAGTCTGAAATTTTGAAACTTTTCAGTTAGTTTAGGTGATCATTTGACCTAAAAAAAGCTTTTTTTTCTAGATTATTGACATTTGTAACTTGGCTATTTCTATATTTTGACTTGATTACTGATTACAAATGAAAAGAAAAAGAATGGAAATTGAGACTTGCCATGAAATGAAGATGAGTTTAAGAATGAAGAGAAAACTTTTGCAAACCCAAATGACATGCAGAGAACCATAAGATTGTGAAGATTGTCTCTCAAGATGTGAAAGATAGGGCAAAAAGCGATTAGGGTATTATTATACAAAGTATCAAAAAAAGACCAAAAAAAATATATTTCTTTTATTCCACTATCAGACCATCTCATAAAGGAAACAATTCAAGATTCTTATAACTTATAAGGATCTCTAAATTCAAGATTCAAGTTTCAAGTCCAAGTACTAGGATATAAACCATTATGATTATTTCTACGATGTGTGTACTCTAGTAAGTACATTTTTATTTTATACATAATACATGGTAATAGATACTTAAGGGTAATGTACACTACTACTGGCTAGTACTTGTATTCTAGAGTATAAAAATTGATTTTTTTTTACATTTATTTCTAGATTTTGAGGCTCCAGTAATTCTGGATCTGGTCGTATAAGTAATGGCATAGGGTGATGCATTATGCACTTATTTACAGTTTCTTTTTGTTTACTTTTGCATAAAAGTCAGAGAAAGTGCTTTAGTATGAAAATATGGGGGATATTTCAGCATCAAAAGACTATGGTACTGGGTATGATAGTCAAAGTATTGGCCAAGTTTCATAAATTATTTAGAATTTAAACTTAAATACCTAGTTAAGTAGTATCAAGTTGTATGTACACTTTTAAGCAAAAAATATATTAATAAGGTAATATATAACAAGTTGAAAACATTAAAATATTAATAAATCTTAAGTAATACTCCTAGTACCCTATCAAATGTATAACCTTCATAAATGTATAATGCCATTTAATGCAATTCGCTTAAGCGAATTGCAAAATTTCAAACTGCAAAGCTCGCTTATGACCTAGATAATTTTATTAAAATTGACCTCAAATTGACCTTAAATCTAGGCTATTTTATCCTAAATTAGTCAAAATACAGATTTCCTATATTATGATTCGCTGATTCTAAATGTTTATAATAATAGATCATATAGGTACCCTACCTGTAGATTTTTGAAGGGTAATTTCATGTAACCTATATGGTAGGGTATATCTGGATTTATATGGGGCCAAAATGTTAAAATAGTTTAGAAACGAGCAAAATTTTACAAGATTTTGACCAAATTTTTGTAAGGAATACTCTAGAAATGCTTCAAAAATGCACAGAATTTGAAAGAATTTTAAGTTTAGGTCTAAATTTCGGCTTTTATGTAAAGAAATGTAGGTAGACAATTGAAATTTAGCCGAAAATATTGAGAATTTCTCAAGTATTTTATCTACAGATTATAGATAGACCTATCTATAGAAGTGTGCAAGTTTTCTGACAAGGATCATGCGATTAAATAGAGAACTGTACTTATCGAATAAAGAAAAATAAAATTGCATTTAGCCATTTTTTTGGGGATTTTGAGTCATATTTAGTGCCCCTTTTGACATTTAGAGATTGCAATAAATGTCTTAAAACCCCTGCTGGCCATTTTATAGATAGGATATTGAAATATTTAAAGTTGAGAAATCATAACAATACTTAAATTACAAAGGAAGGAAGGAAGAAGGAAATGAGAAAAAAAGTTGTGAATTTCCTCTACTTTTAAATCCAAATACCCAGTACAGTACTACTTACATACTTCTAGTACTAATATGAGACTAATATTAATATTTTAACTACATATAAGCTCAAATTATTAGTTTTTAAACTCAGAAGAAGTACTACCGAGTACTAGTACTAGTTGAAGTCAGGGTAAAAAGTTCGACTCTAAAGCTTTTATGAAAGGATCCATAAAATATTTAAATAATAAGCTCATAAAGTAATAAATTTTCTGCTCCAATTCCCCAATCTTTTTATTCTGAAATTCTGATACAGATAAAGTACACTATATACGAGTAGTACTAGTACTTTTGGTATGAGATGTACGAGATAAGATTACACATTTTTTGGGGAAAAAAAGAGACCTAAGTGAAACAATACAAGTTATATTACTCTTGCCAATTTCAAATGCCTTGACTGTGCTTCATTTTATTTTAAATTCTACATTTATAGTACCATACTACGATCTAATAGAATGACCATAATAGAAAAGAAAAGAGATGAATTGTACACTTTCTACCCAAGTTTTCAACTTGAAATTCGAAACCTTACTAAAGCTATAATTAATTAAGTATGTGTAGGATTTCGCATATACTGAGAATTGAGAATTGAGCATAACAATGGCATCTAGAACAATAGGTCAAATGCATAAAACGTCAAAATTCTCAAAGTTTGAGCCAAAAATTTGAGCATTTGAAATTTTGAAAGCTTGCCAAAACTATACTTGGTCAGTTTATTCAAATTTTAAAGTAATAAAATTCTGATTCAAAATTCAAAATACATACCAAAGATCTTTTGGCCTTATTATTATCCTCTTGAACCTTTCTGTATCATAACGAAACAAATCTAACCTGATCTTAGGATTAGCAAACCTCGCAGGCCTTTATAGGACCTTAAGGTCAGAAAGATTTTCTTTTTAGATCCATAATAAGCAAGTTCTTTTAACTGTAGGTTAATATTTTAGAAAATTTATGAGAAAACTACGTAAAAATGGTTTATTAATGATACATTTATAACTTTTAATTTCAATATTTTGTAATTTTATACATATTATGTATGTAGTGTATTTTAAGACTTTAAGGGGATTTTTCTAGATTTGTAGGGCATGTTCTCAAATTGTCATTCTCAACTCTCTGGGTAATTTAGTTTTTTTCCAGAGGAGCAGGGTAAAAAGTGAAATGATCTCGAAATTTCGAAATGAATCTCTGGGCTGCGACTAATGTCTTTATGCCTATTAAATACCGTATAAATCCACTAGTATCCTATTTTAGTCTCAAATTAATCCTCAATTGTTACAATGTAATACCTATGCAAGTATTATGGTCTTACTCTTAGTAGTGATACAGATATTTATAACGGTATAAGGGCAATTTAATGACAATGACCAGCAGCTATTAGCCATTATGTAACTTGATATAAATAGGTATTGGCTTTCCTGAGAGGAGGATTTTATTTTTATTCCGACTATTATTAGACATTAGAAGATTGGCTATCACGATCGAAATAAAATCCAAATGCAATCCAGATCCACTTTGGTATCAGTATTACTATACTGATGGTATGGTTTCACTTTTTAACTTTTAAACCTTGTAGTACTTGTACGAGTAGGTAGGTACTTTAGCTTTGAACTGAATTTACTTTTATCTATTTTAAGACCTTCTGGTTCTTGAGGCTATTTTCTTATTACTTGTACCAGACCAGAAGTAGTAGTACTACTATACTGTACTAAAGATACTTTTATCTTTGAATGTTCATTCACCTTTAAAGACCTAAAGTAAAAAACGTGTTCGATCTTAAACTCTAATTTGAGAAACTTGAGAATTGAAAGGTCTAGAATTTTAGAATTTTAGAATTTAATTCTAGATTTCCTTTCTTCTATCTACTACGAGTAGTATCTCTAGTAGTATGTACTACTAGACTAATTTGCTTTCACTTTGAAAGTTCTAAATTTGAGTAAATTCTAAAGATTTCAAATTTCAAATTTGAAACTCGTAAAGTTTTATGCGAACATTTTCAAGTTCATAAAATTAAGAAGCATGACAAACAAAATGATGGTTGACTGAGATGTCAAATTGGAATTGGTAGTGGTGCTTTTAATGTCACTTTTTGTCCGCCCTACTCATTATCTTCTCGTAATCTAGTCAGTGTCAATGTCTTTTACTACCATACTTCATACTTCATACTATACCATAACTTTATTAACTAGATCAATTTGAAAAGTTTAGTAAAATTCAATCATATACTAGAGTATTAGTAATAGTAATAGTAATAGTAGATGCTGAGACTTAAACTTCAAAAGTTTATGTAAAAACTTGGTTCATTTCAGCAGAGATATTTTATTTAACTGTTTGAATACTATATGAATACGATAGTTCAATGGTCTTTTATTTAATCAAAATATCATCAAATGTCATTCTTAGTTATGAAAATGCCTATTTGTGACTCGCTAACAGAAAATCAAACACATTTATAAAAATTTTTACCTTCTGAATCTCTAGTTTCAAAGAAATATTGGCAAAAATCTATCTAAATTTCGATCAGAATTCAGTCAAAAGCTATCATATGTATGAAGCATAGTATAAGAAAGAACCCTACCTAAATTTTTTAAGATTTCAGTTAAAGCCCTTATTAGAGGAACTTTAAACCCATCCCAATAAATGAGATTCAAACATTATTCAAGATAAAGGTAAGAGACAGTTTTAAAAAGGACCTTAAAATTTTATAATTTAATTACTGATATTTATGTACCAATTATATGAATAATGGACAAAATATCCCATATAATACAATTAGATTCTAGGACACTGTATACTATGTTATACATTTATTTCGGCATTACAATTTATTTTCAGAAATAGCAAAAATGTCCCTTTTTTCCTACCATGTCACAAATAGAGTTTATTTTTGGAAGACAATTCGGTTTATTGAAGAAAGTTGATTGGAGAAAATTAATTTATTATTCTTTTTACTACTATGAGGATCTGAATTGAGTTAAATACATTAGTTCAATTGCATCTATCTAGATACTACCAATATCAATACTTTTCTGGGATATTTATATGATTTGAAGACTATTCTTGTAGGAGATAACTTTTTTCCTATTTCCTATAAGTATCTAAACATAAGTATATGAAATAAACCAGAAAAAACTAAAGGGTAAGTTAGAGACTTAAGTCTTATCTTATCATAAACTTTGGATAAGATTTTTGCCAAAGACAAGAACTACTAGTAGGAATCGTAGTACACAGTAGATACTAGTACTTTATTTAAGCAAAAAAAAGTCTGATCCCAAAAATTGGGTCATGAGGGTCACCAATAATCTAAAATCACATTTTTCCCCATAAGAGACATGCAAAAAGAGTTGCAATTTTTTCAAAATATATCTCAATATGTACAGATACTCGAAAAAATCAACTTTGTAATCCATCTAAATTGCCTAGTAAGTTCACAACTTGTACTATTGGCCCTACTAGTCATATGGTACAGTAGAGTAGAATGTAATGTAGTCGAGATTTTTTATACGAGCAAAAAGTGGCATTTTTAGCAAATTCGTAAAACTGAGAATCAACTTACTCGAACTTTTTCAAAGTGATTTATTCTCATGAATACTTGTATATACTCTGATACTACAATATGTAATACTGGTAGCATCTAGTAGTATACTTATGTATAAGAGAATAGGACGAAATTCTATTTTTTATTTTATTAGTCTAGAGTATTTTTATAGAATAATTCGAAGGGCAAAATTTCTCATTCACAATAGTTTAACTTTGGAAAATAGTAAAATTCCTTTGCATAGAATTTTTATAATAGTGTATTTACTTCAATTCAAGTCGATTCGATGGTTGGGCTCCAAGTCTTATAGTATTGGTTTTGAGGCTCAAATTCCATACTCAAAGACCTAAATAGTAAATATCTAGAGCAGAAAATGTCTAAAGTATAAATTATCCATTTCATACCAACCCTATGTTAAAGTCTCAAGTATCTATTAATATACAATCCAACTATTTTCAAAAATACAAGAAATCTATACTGACTCTCTCAAAAAACGCAATTCAATTTTTTAAGAATTTATTAAGAAATTGATCATTTAGGTTTTTTAAGATCTTGGAAAATTTCAGTATAAAATTGAAATTTATTTTTTAGTAATCTTATCTTCTAAAAGTCATAAGGGGAGTTATTAGAAGAATTTTAGACAAAATTTTAATTTTAGATATGACGATCCATTTTTATATGAAAATCTATGAATTTGTCCATAATGGCAAAATTAACAAAATAAATGTGCAAAAACTAATCCCTAATTGAGAATGAGATTGAAATAGATAGTTGAGAAATGGAGACCTGATTTTGCATATTTAAATCTTTGAACTTGACATTTTGCCATTTCTCAAATGACAATTTCTTCCAGAGGTTTATTAAAACTACTGAAATTATAAGATAGGACAAATGCTCATTCTACCGACATACCTACCTACTTATTTTGTGTAAAATAAAATGTAGTTTACTAATACATATTCATATTACAACAAGAAGTAGGATAGGTACATACTTTTATTTGGTATTTAAAATGTATTTTTACCTAAATAGTGTAGTTGGTCTGGTAAATGTGTTATGCAAGTGATATGAAATATCACGCTTCGACTATTTCTCTTTTTTTCTAGAAAAAAATACTTGAATACCCCTGATGATGGTATTACCAATAGGTATTTGCGTATTTGTAACCTACATTACATTTACTAGTTACTAGACTAGTAGGTATTTAGTAAAAAGTAGACTCTTTGTCGATTATAGATATTTCAAAATATTTTCCAGTAGCACAAGAATCGATTAAAACACGGAAAAAGTGCATAAATATAAATAGTACATACATACTTTTACTTTGCTATACTATAGTCTCTAGTACTAATAGGATAGTAATGCTCTAAAGAGCTATTTTTTCCCAAGGGTATCTATATCGAGTGTACTTTGTACATTTTCCCCCACTTTTTAAAACCTAAACTGACTTTTTATGTATACTTAAGTACCTTATACATATACCTACAAAATATAAGCATAGTTGATCCTCGAGTATCTATTTTTCTATAAATTTTCTATTTACTTATATACTTGATCATGAGCCAGAAAGAATGCCCAGAATACTGTGATGTGTGTATGTAGATATCGATGCTTTTATCTCTAATCAATTTGAATAAAAAATGTAACATTCTATTTGACTTTTGTGGCTGTTTAGTAGGGTTTACTTGGTACATAGCTAACCCATTAAATGTGATTTAAGTACTCATCTTGAGCTGAATAAGTACACACAAAGCAAAAAATTTTCCATCTAAATCTACTAGGTACTATATATAGGCTATAGGTATGCCTTATTTTAGGGTAAGTTAAATCATTTGTAAATTATAAACTACAAACTAACCGGACAGTTCCAAAATTCGAATTTTACCGAGACTTTAAATTTAATATTTAGATCTAAAGTAAATAATCAGATTTAAATTTAGATCTAAATAATCAGAATCAGATACATTTGTTCAAGTACCTACTCAAAATTAGCACAAAAAAGTGCCATTTTTTGCTTAATCCCCGATTATTACAGGGTTTGTCTCTCTTTTGAGATTCTGATTTAAAAATAAAGAGCGTAAATTAGTGAAATATACAAGGATCTAAAAATTTCGGGGTATTTTCTGCCATTATTTTAAGTAGGTACTTGAGGCCTTTAACTAGGCTAGTTTTAATCTAATGACTATATTTAGAAATTTTTGAGGCATTTGAAAAGGCTTTTGAGTATGAGAGCTGATAAAGAGTCCTGTTTAGTACTGTGACCAGGTAAAGCACTGTTGATTAGATCGTTTAACCAAAAGTGTATACTGTATTTTACAGTAGATACTGTATTTGTCTTAAGTAGTCATTTCTAAATTTCGAAAATCTTTTAAAAAACTCAATCCAAGTATCCTACTAGAGTTCTAAAACTGTACAAAATGTTTCTAGAAGATTCTAGGAAATAGTTTTTAGCAGAATCGAAAGTAAGTTGATGACCATCAGCTCTCAATTCTCAATTCAAAGTGAAACTCAAAGTTAAATTAGAAACTTTGTGATAGGAAATCTTTTGGTTTCGCCTCCTTGACTTTCTCATTACTTTGACTTTGTTTTGTGGTCGAATTCCAATTCGAATTCGATAGTACTACTTGTACTAGTGCCTAATGGAGAAAGTGGAAAAAGTGGTGGTGAAGAACTATCTATTTTTTCTTTCTTTTTTTGAGAACTTTTTGTCTTGTTGGTCTTGTCCTTTTATTCTCTTTTTTTGGATTTTTGGATAAAAATAAAAGTTCTATTAAGTAAGTACATAGTACTAGTAGTAGTAGTAATAAGCCAAAAGCAATTGTTCAGTTTCCAGTTCCAGTAGGCTCAGTGTTTTTGGAGCTCTTGTCTCGCCTTCATGACTCCATCCAACTAATAGACAAAGTATCCTCGATGATAAGATCTCCTCTTATTTCTTCAACTTCTCAGATATGTACTACTTCTATTCAACAAATAAACCCCCTTGAAATGAACAAGTTTTTTTGGAAACATGAGACTTTCAATTTTCTCAAGTAATGAAATTGGATAAAAATGTTTTTAAACATTCAAGCTGTTTTAGTTGTTGTCCAAAGTAGGTACTTACTGGAACCTAGGTGGGTATGTATTTTTCTCATTAAATTTTAAAAATCCTATAAATTTGACCTATTTATGGTAGGGTATTATTAATAGCTAGGAATATACTATACTTATAGCAAAAATTCAAAAATGCAAGATACAGACTGATTCGATCAAAGTCAAAATATCATAATCATAGTTCAATAGCTTTTATTAATACAGATATTGAGATTTACAAGTCAATTGGAAATTTTTAGTTTTTGAAAGATCTAATCTTTTAAACTTTCTAAGAAATTCATGTACATACCTAAATAATGTGAATTTTGCTTGAAAATAGATGAGTCTTAATGAGCTATTCTGTATTTGATACTCTAGGACCTAGAGGTATGAACCTTTGATTTAGGAACGAGTAGTAGGGTACCATTAAGTAATTCTTATTATTATTTATTATAAAATGCATAATTCCAAGTCTTTAAAATGACACAGAATAATAGGTGAGAATGCTTAATGTTAAGATATGTGGAAAAAAGAGAAAAAACCTTTTTGAAAAAAATTTCGAAAATATGTTAAAAATTTTGAGAAATGACTTATGGTATTTTGAGTTAAAGAAATGTTTTTGATAAACTACATTGAACTTTATAATGAAGTCAAATTTTGAAAAATTGACAATTCGACCAGTAATTGGATTTTTGAGTTAGTTCTGAAAATGAAATTAACCTATACACTATACAGTAGCATTCTGCTAGAAATCATAATATTTTGATTGTCATTCAAATTTTCAAAAATTTGATAATTTAGCAGTGTATATCATGTCAGTAGATACTCGTAATCATACTGAAAATGAAGATAAGGTGAGTCTCCTACAGAAAGTCTTGTCATTGAATTGATACACTTACTTTAACGATAATGACTTGAAGAACACAATTTCGTCAAGAAAAATAATAATAACTGGGATACTAGCAGAGAGTGATAGGGGTAGAAGTAGGGGGTTAGTTAAATATGTATTTAAGAGCTTTTATGGGCCAGAGGTCGGTTAAAATTTAAAGCTCAAGAGACTTTTGGCCTGATTCTGATTTTTCTATCTTGTATGTACTATAGTACTAGTATGACCAAATTTCCTCTGGGAAATTTCACATATCTTTGGCCCATTTTATTTTTGATGATTTCCTTTTGTCGATTCAACTCTGTACTATAGACTATATATATCTGTACTATAGACTGTAGTATTTTTTGCAGGACACAGTAGGTATTAGATATAACGACTTTTATCTGTCAAATCAGGACCATGACTCAAGAGACATCATCATCTGCTGCAAAAAAAAACCACAGAGAACACAAACATCTTCGACATTTCATTTCATTTCAAAGTAAATGAATTTTTCTAATATTGTCACTGTTGCTTTCTTTCAGGTTTTTTTTCTAACCACTAATATGGTTGGTTCAGTTCAATAAAACCCCTTTGGGGACCTTTTATACGAGACAAGCCTGTCGGTAGTATGAAAAAGTCAAAAGTACAGCAGAACAGAGAAGGGGAAAAAGTGCGTTTAATCTGAAGCTTGGTTAAGAATTTTATCTTGACAAATTCACCTACACCTAAGGTTGTGTTGTCAATTCCGAAAAACTTTTTTGTTTCAAAAACAAAAAAAGTTTCTCAAATCCAAATCTCAAAACAAGTAAAGATATACCATACCTACTTATACTGCAATTTGAAAGAATATCTCGGGTTATAATGGGCTTTCGGGCCTTTATACAGTGCATATTTTTTATCTCTACGAAATTTTTTAATTTTTTTCAGTTACCAAAGGTCCCTCCCTTTGTTAAATTTTAACTTTAACTAAAAATTCGTAGAGATAAAAAATATGCACTGTATATAGAATGCTACATTGCATTTGACAATTAATAATGCTTTTGAATACTTTTGATGATATTTTTATAGAAATGTTAATACAGGTATACAGATAGAAATTTTTAGGTCATTCCAAATTATTCTCTCAATTTTCGGGGTTTTCCTGCTCTATGATATCGCCAATGTGGTGGTCTTAATCCGATAGCACAGGCCAACCTCAGTTTTGTCCATTTGTCCGCAGAGACAAATGGACAAATGGACATGACGAAAAATGAGGATATGATTTTTCACTCGTTTTCAATAATGAGTGTTGGTTGAATAATAAATAAAATTTAGAATTTTAAGAGACAACAAAGTTTAAGTTTATTATTCAATAGGTCAAGTACATATACTTGACCTGTATTATTATACTAAATTACAAAAACACCTATCATATTTTGACGACCTTAATTACATATAAATGCATCCGATATTGAAGTCAAAATTTGTTTTTTCACAACCGAATTAAATTAAATTAAAAAGAGAAAAATAGGGTTATTAGTGGTGTTAGAGAGCGAGTGTAGCAGTCAGCAGTAGCGAGAAGCCAAAAAGCAAAGCCAAAGCCAAAAAGTGAACAAAGGAGATTTGTTTGTAAGCGCCAAAAAAGGTAAAGCTAGAAATAGGCAGCTTAGAAATACGTTTTTTTGTTGAATTTTATTTTTTGCGTAATTTTGACTTTCTACTTTCTTTGCATTTTTGTATTGCGTATTAATTTTTTTTGTAATAAGAATTTAGGTTGACAAACGTATTACTATTACCTACATACTTTTTAATTGTTGTCGTTTTAATTAAGAATTAAATTAGCCCAGTGATAATCATCTTGATTGTCAAGCTACATCACAGGTAAGATGGTCAGTTTAGAAGGCAATGTTCGTTATTAAGCGGAATTTATAATATTTATTTTAAGGTAATTTAAATAAATGATAATGGGTTCTTTTTTTGTTTTGTCAGGCATAGAGCACCAACTCCAAGTTCCAAGACACGACACTTCATACATTTACAAAATTGTTGTAGTTTATTTTTGATCTACTTAACTTGACATTTGACGACCTGCACTCCACTGCCCTTTGATTCAATCAAGGTTAAAAGGTAAGGATGTTTATTTTTAATTCATGTTTAATTCTAACTAATTTATTCATGTTATGGTCTCTTCATTGAGATTCGGTACACTCAAAACCAAGGTCTGAAAAACCTGAATTTCACATCAATTTTGTAAATAGAAGTAGATATATTATAAGACAGGTCCAGGTCATATTATTATTATTGTTAGGACTTTTATGGATGTAAATATCTATTAAAGCATATCTTTTGTATTTTGTATGTCCTTCTTCACAATTAGTTTATTTCACTTTATATTTATTTTTAGATAAGTCCCAATCTTTATACTCATCTGGTTTGTCTCTGAACTCATTAATTTAGTTTTTGAATCTATGATGATGATGAGACATTATTTCAGAGCTATCTGAAATAAAGAAGTTAATAGTCTCTTTCTCTTTAGGTTCAATTCAAGATGCCACCAAAGAAGAAGATAAATGGGTACATGCTGTTTATCAGCGAGTTGAAATCGAAAGGGATTATTGACAAAGCTATGTTGGCACCACAAGCTGTGTCTGAGGCTGACAACTTATGGAATGTAAGGCATTTTTATCAATAATTTTGTCAATGCTCAATTCACCTTTAATGATATGATAAAGGTTAAGTATAGTGGTGGTGGAGGATCATTGCATTGCAATGATCATCAGAGTAACCACTTTTAACGTAGACTAACCTTAAGCCAACCTTAATCACTTTAATTCGTTTATTTGATCTGTACCATTTGTACCTAATACTAATGAATAATGAATGTATTTTTTAATTTATTGTATAATTGTTTAGGCTTTAAGCATCGAAGAGAAGGAATTTTACAAACAGAAGGCAAAACAAAGAAATGGTCAGGTATCTGGGCTACCTCCTTTGGTTTCAAGAGGGTCTAATTTTGTTCCTGGGCCTAATTATCAAGGGTATTTAATTTATTTAATAACTACTACGCTTATTTTTATATAAGATTTGTTGATGTTTTTACTAATTGACAAAATTTATTAGGGGTCCTGATGGTTCAAATCTAGGTTTCAGAACTAACGCTCCGACCTCAATACCTCAGCTTCATCAACCTCTTTCAGCTGAGGACGAGGACTTTAAGATGGACTTATACGGGGTGTTTGATCGCCAACTGAAAGATAAACGTCTTTTGAAGAATCAAAAGTTTCTTTTTGGACATTTTCTTAGTTATATAGAAACTGAAACTTCTCCAAGAGACTATTACCCAGCAGAGTTTTGCTTTATTGAATTTTCAATAGAAGAAGGTATTGGAAGAACTTTGAGTGGTCCTATTTTCCCAGGTAAAAG
>JAQIXA010002650.1:0-16914 GCA_034699045.1 Nanhermannia cf. coronata Gr-Ori-00579 | reverse complement strand
TTTTTAATGAATATAGTCGTAGAATTCTTTATAAAAATATTGAAAATATTAAAAAACAAAAAATTGTAAAGTAAAAAGCTTAAATAATATAAACATACCATACTTTATCTACATATAAATGTATGTAATGCAATGACTAATTTATGTTTAAAATCAAGTAATTTTACAATTCTAAAGGGTCTTTTAACGTTTGTTTTTTTGCAAAAATTATTATTATTATCTTTAAAATGTACCATTAGTGCAATTGATAGAATTCAATTTAAAATATCAAGTAAAAAATTGTTAAGAGTATACACTAGATACAGAATATTACTATCGTACTCGAAATTACTTAAAATTTTGCATCTAATTTAAGCTAAAATATTTTCTTTATTTTATTTTATTTTATAAGAATATACACGGTTATATTCTTTTATCCCTAGATCAATATTTATATTCCAAATATCATAAAGAAATGAAAACGCAGAATAGCTAGCATGTGTCCAAACTTTAGGTCCCATTGTCTTATTCAGAAATGTCATTAGAGCTGTTTTAACATCCTAAAAAATAAATTAAGAAATTTCATGAGGACTTTTTTAAATATGTAATGAACCCGATTTAATCTCTTCCCTATTTTGGTTGAATTTGCATCTATATTTATTTTCTAAAGGGAAATCCCGGATTTGTGCATAGGAAATGCCATTAACTTGTTCAAGGCCTTTGTAATCCTGCCGAACGACGCTAAATTTAGCCAAAATAATTTTGGGAAATTCCGCTGCAAACGGCTCCAAAACTGAAGCGGGAATATTCAAAAATCATTTTAAAAAAACTGACTGAAATAGTGAAATTTAAGGATTTTGGAAAATTTTTGAATATTTCCGCTTCAGTTTAGAAGCTGTTTGCAGCAGAATTTGATAAAATCATTATCAAAATCTAGTTTTGGGCTAAATTTAGCGTCGATCTAGTATTACAAAACCCGTAAACAAGATATTGGCATTTCCTATGCACAAATCTGGGATCCCCCTTTACCTCTGTATAAAATTAAACTAATTTTTTTAAAATCCTAAATTAGCTTTACCTATATACCCTATATATATACCCTATATACCCATACTCGGGTTAATTTCATATAGGCGTAAATTCAATAAAAATAGGAATGAAATTGAAATTGAGTTACATGTAATTTTACCAAAAATTCCTCCAAAGTAATATTTTTTTGAGCACTATATTAATATTATAAAAAATTTCAGAAATATGACAAGAATATTTATGACTTTTGCAAGTAATTAACTGATTTCTTCCGGTTCTAAAGAGGAGCTCGTCGAAAAGCTCGATTTCATTCATATTATTTATAATCCCATTTATATAGTTGAGTACATGGAATGAATGAGCCTTGAGTCTCCGGTTGTGTAGTAGAGCCTCTCGATCCACGTCACCAGCAACGAATGAGAATAAATTCTGATGTTTCGGATACATGTCGAAAAAACTAGAAAATTTAGAAAATTCAGATTATTATTATCAGGATCAGGCATTACTTATTGTATGACCCAAAATTATATTAATATAACATTTTTTTTAACTTTAAGGTCAACCTAAGGTGTATGTATTAGTATTTACAATTTACAACATATATATCTAGCAAAACATTCAAAACATTTGGAGAAATCTGTAGATACACTATAGGTATAGAAAAAATATTGAGACTCACTGCAAGTAAAAATTCAAGCCCAGTCCTTGCAAATCCATAGCCACTAACTTCCATACTTTAAGGATTTCCATTTGAAATTCAGGTTTTATTAAACTTTTCTTGAAAATTTTGGGCTTGGCAATCGAATTACATTCCTATAAAATATATTTTTAAAATTTCAATTAGGTAGGTAGGTACAGGTACTTTAATTATTGTTATCAAGTCAGTTTATATTATCTATATCTATATTTACATCAATAACATTGTTCCATTCTTTTGTAAAACATTTGTTAAATTCTTCATGCGACCCGCAATCTCCTGCATTTATAAGATTTCCACCTAAAATATAAAAATACTAGGGTTTAATTTAATACTCTTTAGTTAATTATAAATAGTACGAGCAAAGGAATTTCATTTCAAAGCCCAATTTTCGGATCTTTATCTTTTAGATACCACTTTGGAAACATAAAAATCTTATTTGAGATTTTTTCCTACATGATTAGCATCGGGACGATTAAAGGATTCCCATGATCCCTATTATAGGGATGAGGAACATTTTTGTCAAAATGTCACAAGTAGACCTTTCAACGATCCTTCATACCAAATTTAGGAAAAATCGGTAGAATAGTTTTTGAGTTATCCTGCGAAAAAAAGACGGACAAAGTACAGGAAAAGTTGAATAATTAGTGATCACTTCGCTCGCACAAATATTTATAAAATAATTTAAAGAATATTTTCTCGGGCTTTTTTTTATTTAGGTACCAATATTCTGCATACAAGTGGACGTTTTCGAAATGATGGCATCTTGACTGTCGATTGGCATATCCAACTGTTTGATACTCATTTTGATCCCATCAATATTTGGAGTAAAGTCTGCTTTGAACTAGAAATTATTTAAATTACCCTCAAATAATTGAAATATACAGATATAAGGAAAGGATTAGGTCGTACAAAGCTCTTTTTCATGAATACACACAGTGAGTAGCACTATAATCAAATATATTTAATTAACGTATACTTACATTTAAATGAAAATTTCAAATTTACCGGCCAATTCTCTTTCACTAATTCAGCATAAGAGGTCACAAATTGTTCTTCTAAACATTCCTTTTGTGTAAAAAATTCATCTTTGGCCATTACTATATCTTGACAATCTTCAGTGTCGTAATATTTGATCTGTTTAAAATTTAAAATATATTTAAAACTGACAATTTTTTGAAGATATGAAAAGGCTAGGAAGTAAGTAGGATTATCAAAAATTTGAATCCAAATCTAAATTCAAAAACTTAAAATAATTTGTATTGGAAAAAATCGTAAAAAATCCGTAAAATAAATTTTGTTAGATATAATTTCTAAATATTTTACTTTAATCCTCTTACATTTGGATAGCTCTGTATAAGTAGAAACATAATAAGTGTAAAAATCTTACCATTTCCACAAGAACTATTAGGCTAAATATAAGGGTAAATTGATAAAATTTTATCCTTTTTAAATTAAATCTCAAATTGAAATCAGAGAGCATTTTGTACTATTTTGATGTTGACAATATTCGTAATGATTAAATATTCAATCATTTAATAAAAAAAATCTAAAAAATCTAATAAAAGTTATACAAGTAACCTATTCTAAATATTATAACGTAACTTTCAATTTTCAAGGACAAAATATAATAGGGTACATGTAAATAACTTTCAAATTGTTTGTTTTTATTTTGTTTTATGTTATGATACAATATTATGCATAATTTAAATTGTAAGTAAGCATGTATCAATTACGTTAATGCATTATAAATGTATTACATACACAATAGGCTTATGATTTTATAATTGTATTTTTATTTTTATAAATCAAGTTAATTTACAACATATAAAGTATCTATTATTAAAAAAAGGAAAAATTAAAAGTAAAATTAGTAGATTGACAAATTGAAATAAGAATTAAACTTCTGTGAGGGTTACTTCTTTCATACCCAGTTCGATGATTTTAGTCCAAATTCCATAAAACATAGACCAAGCTTCATAATATATTAGAGAGTGTTAAGCTAGCCGCACGGAAACAGATCATCACTTTGTGCATAATGTTTCCCTCTTAAAGATAGCTTAGCTTGAACCCTCTTTACCTTTGCTTTCAATTTGTCTGTCTGTATGTCTGTGTCTGTTTGTTCGCTGGATAACTCGAAAACCACTGGACCGATCTACCCTAAAGATCTAAATCTAAATGTTTCAATTTCAACAAAAAAGGTCAAGGAGCCCATCCCCTTGTGGCACTGCGGACCCTTATGTCCGCCTGATACGCAATTTTTTTCTTTTATAAAAATGTTCTCTATGATCTGAAATGCAAAGATATGTGGTCCCCGGGTCCATGCGGCCCCTGAAACCGTAAACATATTTTGGGGCAATTTGAGATTGATAAGGAGATACATAGCCCTGGGTCAGAATACTCCAAAAAGAATAAGAGGAACTTTTAAATTTTGATCTGGGTAACATTAAAAAATAGTAAAATACTCAGAAATACTCAGAATAAAAAAAAAAACTTTGCTAGCCCAATTTATAATCAACTGCTAAAGAGCTATTGATTAAGTACTAGTGTAGTAGTAATATCAAAATTCTCTAAATATGAATAGCAATATCCTTTTTAGGAAATTTTGTAAAGTTTTTTAGGGTTCTTTAACGTTGAGGTTAACGTTTTGAAAAAAATATATGGTTGAGAGGTTTGGCCGTGCAGCTAGCTTAATGCTTTCCTTCAATTGATTGATTTGTCCAGACTTTTGGTCCAAAAGTGGTATTAAAAAAACTAACCAGAGCCAACTTTAAATTCTACAAATGAGAAATATAGGCATATTTAAAATATTACTTTCATTGATATTCATCAAGTTAGTTCGAAATCCCAAATATAAAATCATTAATATATCCTTAGAAAAATTTCTAAAAAAATTTCGGATCTCGAATAATCTCGAAATGCTAACTTGAGTAGTAAATTAATTATTATAATTTTACATTAAAATCTTTTATTTTGACGTTTCTTTTGGCATGATTAAATCCAGTCCTATAGAGCAATGAATCAAATAATTCGAATTCTTTCACATTTTTGACCAGTGCATTAATATACTCAAAAACGACGAATGCATGACCTTGTAACTGTTTATTTTCAGACAGAGATTTTGGATCTGATTCTCTAATGAATTTAAAATATGGAACATAATTTGGATAAAGTCCAAAAAAACTTTTAAAAAAATTAAAATTAATTTATTGAATTAGGTAAATATTATATGAATTTTGTACTAACTGAATGAAAAATTTTATTGAATTTCCTCTCAGATTTCTTGATACTTTGTCCCAAATTTTATTGATTTCATAATAAATTTCTAATTTAAGGACTGGGTCTGGTAGATATGTTGAGTTATCTGCATTTTTGTGACATACCTACAAATTGAATCAATAAAATTTATTTTGTGTAAATATGTATCTAAAATAATATTTATATTCTACATACTTCGATTATCAAATCCCATATATTGGAAAAGCATTTTGAGAATTTTTCAATAGTCTTGCAGTGATCAGAAACGTTCTGTTTTAAGCCTGCAATATCTGATACTTATTGGTACATACATCTATTTATTGCGAAATCTTATTTTACTAATTTACCATATTTTCTCATGCAAATCCACGTTTTCGGAATTAAAATATCTTTGTATTCTCTAGATATATTGAGACCTTTGAGAACTGGTTCAATTCTTGACATATTTCCTGCCATATTTTCATCGAACTTTAAAAAAATAATCATATAATAATCTTACTCACAAATTATGTATAATCAAAATATAAAGGCAAAAAGTAAAGTTCAATCATTTCAATCAAACTTTGTATTAGCTCAAATTGGTCCAAAATTTCAAAATTTTGCAAAATGCAAAAAAAAAAGGATTTTGAGGCTGGTTTTATTTTGCCTATTAAGTATGTAGTTTAAACTAGTAATACCCATCCTTTATTTGTAAAGACACAACTTATATAACACTACAAAATAAACGTAAAAAAAATATTAGGAAGCTTTTTTAATTTTTGAAGATCGTACCAACCAGTTCTCAGGTTTGATTTCTGTATAAGCTGTAGCATCAATAGTATTTAAACAATTATCATCCGTTAGAAATTCATCTTTGACTATAATCAGCTCTGTACAATCTTCTAAAAATACCTATGCAAATGTTTAACAAATTATAAAATGACTTAATTTTATAGAATTTTTAGCATACCCTACCTTTTTAACAAGTAAAATCAGATAAATAAATGTAATTCTCCAAAAAACTGAAGTCATTTTGCTTCTGCTTTACTAAAATACAGATATTTACAAAATTTATAAAATACTTTTAAATATATAATAAAAGGAAAAGGATACCTTATCATTTTAGTCTTTTTCATAATTAATTTTGAGAAATAATATCATTACAAATTCATTAAGATAACGTGCTATACAATATTTTTATGAAATTGTAACTATCGAATCAGTAGTTGTTTGTAAATAAATAATATTTTCAAGGGCAAGACTTTCATATTTTTCTATATACCTATTCTTATTACATACTATTAACTATTACATGCTTGTGAATGTATTAAATATATAAAATACATGAATTGTTAATTTAAACTATTTTAGTGTAACTCATAATATGGTAGATGGAGTTATTTATACATAAGTCCATTTGAGCAAAAAATTTGACCATTTTTTGGCAATTTTTTGATAATCAAAAATCCTTCAGAAAACTCGCATTTTCAGCTCCTAATAAGTTGATTTTTCTTAAAACACAGTAAAATAGAGAACTACAAAAATTTGCTAAATTGCCCCCTATTATATGTATGTATGTGTCGTAAAAATAATGGTTTTCCGTCAAAATTTTGAAATACAGACTTAAATATATTCATTTTATTTTCAAAATATATTTTTATCTTAATGTGTAAAGATATAGGGTATTTTCAATAATATAATAAATGAATATATTTTAAGATTTTGAACTTTTAATACGATCATGTTCTTTGATTCCTTCATCGATTTTCTTATTCCAAATATCGTAAAAGAAAAGCCATGCATTAAAAGTTTTGGTTTCCCATATGGTCGGCCCCAACGTTTTATTGAAATAAGACATCAATCCGTCTTTTATATCCTGAAATAATTTTACAAATATAATTTTTACATATTAATATATTAACAATGTATGTATCATTAAAATCAAGGTAAAATTAAGTAACATTAGATATAATTAGCCATTTAAATTCAGATGGTACTTTAATTTTAAGTACCTAGCCTTCCCTTAAAGTATCATATCATATACAAAATTACCGAAAATTCCTGAAGTTTTATATTTTTCTGAGCACTATTAATATATTCAATTTAGAAATTACAATATGTTTTATAAATATATAGTCTTAACTGGTTTCTCCCAGTCCTGTGAAGTAATTCATCAAATAATTCAATATCATTAATATTATTTATGAGTCCATTTATATAATTGAGGAAATTGAAGGAATGTGATTGAAGTCGTTTGTTCTCTGCCAATTCTTCTGGGTCCAAATCAGTTACAAAGGGAAATAAATGTTGATATTTTGGAAACATTTTGAAAAAGCTTCAAATAAAAAATATAAGAAATTAACATTAACTCGTATTACTATTTGGATTTACTAGGTACAAATTTTTGAAATGATTCATTTTTAAAATATTCAAAATCCATTTTGAATTATCAAATTTGCATAGTAAAATACAGATTTTTTTAAATGAAATTTTTTAATATCTATTCGGATGAATTATTCTATAAGAATTTGAAATTTCTCAGTTAAAAGTTTTTATTTTAAAGTTAAAAAAACTATGATTCTTATAGCATAATACAGCCCATAAGATTTGCTAAAATTTATAATTATCCAACTTTATACATATTAGCTAAATATTTCTTAAAATGAAATTTATTTCATTAATTACATACTGAATAAAAAATTTGACCCCATTTCCTTTCAGGTCAACGGCGATCACTTTCCACGATTTGACAATTTCCCCTTGAATTTCAGGAGCAAGTAAACTTTTTTTCTCCACAGTCGTTGATTTTACAACTGTATTACATTCCTATGAGAAATTTTGAAAATTTTTGCATAAATAAATTTACAAAATTTGTTTAAAAGATCAAAATTTACAAAAAAATTAAAATATCACTTCAATTAAATTGTCCCAAATGGAAGAAAAACATTTCGAGAATTCCTGATGCGAATTACAAGTGTCAGATTTGATTAGTTTTGAACCTATTTATAAAATAAATAATTTTATTAAGATTTTCAAGGATATATTAAACAGGCCTTTGCATGTTAAAACTCATATATCGGCCAAAAAGCTCATTATAACCCAAATATTATACCAAATTCTTTCATGCAATTTTCTGTTTTGTTTATTATCAAGTCCTTGGCTTCTTTTGGAACATCTATTTCTTTTAAACTGGCTTTAATTCCAGCAATATTTGGAGATAAGTCCTCTTTAAACTACATTAGAATTAACTTTTTAAAATAATTTATAATTACTATAATTTTAATTAAAAAATTACAAATTTTTTGGCTTTGAAAACACACAGGGAGTAGCACTAAAATTTATTAAAAATATTAATGTTTGAGTTAGATATAATGATTGTCTCAAAACATTTTTGAAATTTGGAAAGTCTGTTTTTGAATGAATCTTGTGTTTTAACCTGAATTTTGACTAGAAATAGCCAAGATATTCACAAATCAAACTCTAACAAGTCAAAATAATAACTGGTTCAGTAAAACAGATTGTAATAATCAAAAATTTGAATCAACCAAAAAGAAGGATTTTTTTTTAAATTTCTATATTTTATGTTTACCGGCCAATTTTCACTTTTCAATTCAGTATATGAGGGTACACCTTGTTCAGATAAACATTCTTTGTCAGTAAAAAAATCATCTTTCGCCATAACCATATCTTGACAATCATCCGCGTTAAACTGAATCTGAATGAAAGAAAAATTTCGGACATTTTGGTTCAAAATATAGGTATATTAAAATAATAGTTTCGATTAAATTTTTAAATTTTTAATCCAAAAAAGTGTTTTACCATTTCAACGAGTATTATTAATGAAAAAAGAATAAATTTATAGCTTAAAAACCAATTTAAATTACACTTTGAAATGATCATTTTATTTGAATTTGATTCATATAATATTTCAATGAAATAAAATATTTAATACATTATCGATATTGACAATGTAAGTTCATAATATGAAATATAAGCAATAAATAATAAATACCTATATTAAGCCATTTACATTTCAAGAAAGACAAGGTTCACTTTCGAATTTTATTCAAAATATTTAAATAATAACAAAATTTTAGTTTGTAAAATAGAAAATCATTCATTACCATACCATACTATACCTACTTGGATTGTATATACATACTTCGTATATAAGGTAGCTATACTGTAAATATACGATGATATAGGAGGTAATGTGCTATAGACTAGATATTATCTAAAATATCATTAATATATTTTTTATTCAAAGATTGAACAGTAAACAATGAAATCTAATTTATATTGATTAGAAATAATTAATTAACATTTGTCGTAATTAGGACTTCTTTGATTCCCATGTCAATCGACTTTGTCCAAACTCCATAAAATTCTGCCCATGCAGACAAAGCACTAGGTGTCCAGATTTCTGGGCCCAATGTCACATTTAAAAAGCTCACCAGAGCCAGTTTTAAATTCTAAATATAAATTTTAAATAATATCATTTATTTTCAAAAAATTAAGAAAATTGCATATAACGTTCAAAAAGTCACGAAAATTTTGATCTATTGTTTGCCCTTATAGTTTTGAATAAAAAATTTATATAAAAGTTAAATTCCTTATAGGTATAATCTTTTAACAATTTTAGAGAATTTGGATTGTACTGATAATTGAAAATTTAGAAATCAAAATATGTACTAGTAGGTCCAGTTTTCCTGACTTTTTGGACACCTTGTCTACTTACCCCGAAGTCATTAATTGTCAAATTCCTTTTCCCATGATTAACACCAATTCGATAGAGCAATGCATCAAATAAACTGATGTCTTGAAAATTTGAGACAAGTGCATTAATATACTCAAAAACGACGAATGCATGACCTTGTAACTGTTTATTTCTTAGCAAATGTCTCGGGTCGATTTTTTTAACGAAAGCAAAGTAGGTAGCATATTGAGGATACAATCCGAAAAAACTATTATATAATTAGAAAATTTGTATTTAATTAACTACTCTTTATTGTTTGTGCGAGCAAAGAGGTGAACATATCGCAAATTAACCCATTTTTGAGGTTAAATATCAACTTTCGGTCAAATATCTGTCAAATTCATAACCTCAATCACAATTCCCCATTCCCCATTTGTTTAACATGGATATTATTTATAGGATCTAATGGCCAATTATACTCGTAATCTAAAATTTTGTCAAAATGAACCAACTGGATTCTAAAGGGTCCTCCAGGGCTAGTTTAGCTAAAATTTGTCTAACAGTTGTTGAGTTATCCCGCGGAAAACCAGACAAATTGCACGCAAATTTGTATATTTAATGCTCTCTTCGCTCGCACAAAGGTTTTTTAAATTTTCAAATTACTGATTGAAAAATTTCAATGAAAGTCCTCTTAAATCAGTTGCAACAATATCCCAAATTCGTGTTATTTCGCTACTCTGATTTGCATTTAGATATGAGGTAGATGTTTGATTTGATTTTGTACTTGAACTTCCTCCTTTGACTTTACAAAACTGGAAATAATCAAAATTTATATCAAATTTTTTTTTATCAAAATCTATTCTAAACCTCAATTAGAAAATCCCAAATATTCGTGAAACATTTTGAAAACTTGTTACTGGATTTGCAATCATCTTCAAAGGATGTTTTATTAACATTATACCCTAAAAATTAGTTAAAAAATTATGATTATATAGTTATGATAAAAATTATCTTCATTTTTGAGATTATAATTAACTAGATATCTAGTTAGCTATCTAGTTAACTAGACGTTTGTTTATTTTATTGGATATGTATTTAAATTTATTTAAACTTGCCGTAATAATACTCCTCTCTACAAACTGCAACTTTGGATATTAAAAATTTCCCAATTTCTTTTGGTACATTATTTTTGGTTATATTTAACGAATTGTCGCTCTCAAACTAAAAAACAAAAATATTTTAGTATGGGTATTTTAATAAACAAAAATAATATATACGAGTAAAGATTACCACATTTTTGTTTGAATAAACACAATGTTTGTAGCACTAATTTTTGAAAAATCAATAAAAATATCGAATTATTAAAAATATATTTAGATAATTATAGTGTCTTACTGGCCAATCTTTGGATTTTAACTTATTCCCTTGCATTTCTAAACATTTTTCATCGTTAAAATAGTCCTCTTTTGCCAGTACTATGTCATTACAATCCTCATCTAATTTCACCTATAAAAGTAACACAAATTTGTTGAACAAAGCATATTTTGTGTATCTATCCAAAATGCATGGCTATCCAAATGTACGGATATTTGGAAAAAAATCAAAAAATACGAGTATATATTGGTATTTCTGTAAATTTTGAAAAATGCGTAGAATCATAAAAAAATTTATAGATTAGAATTTTGGCTCAATCTCCCTTGGCCTAAAATTAAAATGAATTTTTCCTTGTTCTTGTATACGAGTGAGCACTTACTATTCAACTTTACTTTGTGCGTCTGTCTGTCTGTTTATTCTCTACTGGATTTTAACCAAACTTGGCATGAATGCCCATATAGTGTCTATAGTTTACATTTCGAAAATATTCCAGTAGTCCTAAACCTTGCGGTACTACAGACCCTTTAAGGGGTCGCCCGGTTTAATTTGGATTTATTTGAGTCAATTTTACGACAAATATAAAATGTTTTTTACAAGGTTTTAAACATTATCCGTAATTTTAGATAACACTTATAGTCAGAATTAGCACTGATATACGACAAATCAATAAATAAATTACCAATTTCACAAATGAACATAAGAACAATAGTGAGAATAGATGTTTTAAAATCATAATTTTGAGTCTAAAATCAAAGTAAACCTAATCTTGAAAATTTAAATATTATTTACTTTCATTTCTTAATGTAAATAAACTTTTTAATTCATATATCTAAATCACAACCATTTTATGAACAATGACAATATTTATAATTTATATCATTCATTTTGAATTTATAAAATATTTGTAATGTATTCTATTAAATATTTTAGAAAGTTATTAGAGTTAATTAACATAGCATAAGCTTAAATATAGATAGTAAATATAATAGGGTATTGATATTTCAAGAATAATTTTTATCATTTCTATGAATATATCTATAATTATATCGTTTAATACTTTTATATTTAATAATTTTTTTCGTTTTACGAGCGAAAAAAGCATTAAATAATCAACTTTACTTTCAATTCGTCCGTCTGTCTGTCTGTTCAGAAGATTACTCGAGAAATATTGGGCCAATTTTTAGTCAACTTTGGCATGAATATTCTATGTTTAGATCAAAAAATTAGTATTTAACTAGAGTAGTAAATTAAATCCTAGTTTATTATAAGGTTTATTATGTTCATTAGATATTTTTTTTATTTTTCGACATTTCATATTCTCTTATTCCAATATCAATTTTTGCATTCCAAATATTATAAAAGAAGGTCCATGCCTCTTCAGATTGGCTGGTCCATAGAGTCGGGCCCAACGTTTTATTGAAAAATGTCATCAGAGAGAACTTAATATCCTAAAAGTAATAAAAAATGGTTTTTATTACTTTAAGGTTAACAACTTATCAGTTTTCATAATACTATGCATTTAGTTAAGTAAATTATAATCATAATTAAAAAATTTAAGATTACCTCAAATTCAGCAATCTTGATATTTTTCTCAGCACTATTTCAAAAGAATAAATATAAATTAGAGATTTATCATCGATCATACATGAAGGTATATGGATCGAGTATATCCTTAAGAGTATCCAATATTCTCAATATATTATAAGTAGATACTGTATTAAATATTTACAAAATTCAAAAGAGAAGAGCTTTAGAAATTGCAATAAAAAAAAATAATTTTGATATCGAATTTCGGCTTAAAATCAAGTTCTTTGGCATAAACAATGTCTTTCTATCTTTTAAAATATACAATCTACTTAACTGATTTCTTCCAGTTCTATAAAGTAGCTGATCGAAAAGCTCGATTTCATCCATATTATTGACAATTCCATTGATATAGTTGAGAAAGCTAAAAGAATGGGCTTGAAGTCTCTTATTTTTTCCCAATTCCTCTGGATCCAAATTTGGAATAAATGTAAACAAGTGTTGATATTTTGGAAACATTAGGAAAAAACTATAATAATTTCCAATTTTCAAAATAATATACTTGAATTTTTGATTTTTGATTTTTAAGCATTATTTATTGTAATGATTACTGTGTAAAGAATTTGATACCATTTCCCTTTAGATCTTTAGTGATGTGAGTCCAAGTTGTTAAAATTTCTTGGTGAAATTCTGGCTTTAGGATTTTATTCTTTTTGATTTTTGGTTGAGTCACTTGATTACAATCCTTTATAAGTAATTAGCTAATATTAATTTGTATTAACAAATTATTTATTTAAATATAGTTAGGTACATCAATCATATTATCCCAAACGGAAAAGAAACATTTTGAAAATTCTTCGTGTGATTTGCAATTGTCTGATCGTATCTTACCACCTAGTTAAAGGAATTTTTAATCAAAATTACAAAAATTACAAAATTATTACATGAATTTACCAAAATTTTGCAAACAAACTGAGGTTCTCACAACGAAGAAATTTTTACTTTCAATTGGCATATCTAAATCTTGTACACTCAATTTGATTATGTCTAAATCAGCCTCTGAATTCGAATTTGAAAAGGCATGTTCACGTTTTTTGAACTAAAATTTTGATAATTAATTGCAAAGTAGTACTTGTACCTACTGATAGATGAAAACTTGTCAAAATTAACAAAATTTCTAAATATTTTGTAAATCTTATTATTTGCTTTAGATTTAGTAATTTGACAAGTTGTCAATAGTCTATAAAAATTGAAAAAAATTACATATCCTTTTTTTGTAAACACACATTGGGAGTAGCACTAAAATAATTTTTTCAAAATTTAGTCGATTACATAATATGTAAATAATCTCATTAATCCTTTAAAATTTGGTTTTGTTTTGTTTTTTATCTAATATCAAACCAAAATCAAAACCAAAAACCTTGGTTTGTTTTAGTTCAAAATTCAAAACCAAACTACATCTTGAACATTTGAATATTAAATATTACCGCCCAATTTTCCTTTTTAAGTTCAGTATAGGAAGGAACATTTTGTGCCATTAAACATTCCTTTTGGTTAAAAAACTCATCTTTTGCCATTATAATATCTTGACAATCATTCGCATTGTATTGAATCTTAATTTTCCAAAATATAACAAGGTAAAATAACCTATATAATTTATTAATTAATTAACTTGCGATACCATTTCAACAAGGATTATTAGAGATAATAGAATAGCACCGTAAAAACTAAATGTTTTATCTTTTATAAATAATTTCAATTCGAACTTTGATTTTGAACTAGACATAATTAGATATTTGAATTTTTATTTATAATTTTAAATAATTAGGTACTTATAATATGTAAATGCATGCTTTAAATTTAATAAGACAATTAAGAAATGAAAACATTTTTATTTATTTTCAAGGATGATTTGTTATTTGAAAAGAGTAATATTTATATAATTAAAATGCTATTGTTTTATCGAACTATAACTATATCTATAGATCTTTATATAGGTACTTGATACTACAAAATAATGATAATTAAAATGCCTAAATGTATAAAATTATTTTAAATGTTTAAATATGATTTCCAACTCTATGATATTAATAATAATCTGGAACTGATTTCTAGATAGGATTCTTTTAAATTTTCAATGTGAAATTTCATTCCGAAATTTTCAATGTGAAATTTCATTCCGAAATTTTTTCCGAAATTTCATCTATTTGATTACCATGAAGTGATCAAGGTCTTGAAATTTTAAATTTTCTAAAGATTAACTAGACTAGACATCTACTTATATTTAATTTATTTAAACAAAAATATTTCAAATTGATAGTATCATTATTTAACATTTCTCAAAATGTTTGCTTCTTCAATTCCGTATTCAATTTTATCTTCCCAAAAGTTAAACAGAATTAGCCAAGCTTCCCGAGTTTTTTCAGCCCAATTTTTTGCCCCGTATTTTTGTTGGAAATAGGACATGAATGCAGATTTCAAATCCTATAAAATTAATTTAAAAGGGATTTCTTATAGAAATCGTGTTTTATTATAGTAAATAATGTTGCCTAATTATTGTGTGAGCGTAGCGATCACTTAATTTTCAACTTTGTTTGCAAATTATTCGTTTGTTTGTCCTCAAGATAACTCGAGCATTATTGAACCGATTGGCATGAATGACATTTATAAGGTATAATTGTGCCATTTCGATAAAAAAAATTGTGGGCCCTTTAAAGCCATCTTTTGACCAAATTTAAAGGTTAAAATTGATCTAATAGTAAGTTGTGACAGTTTTCAAAATATTATCATCTGAACACAAAATAAAATAGCAAATACGTAGAAACAGTACAGACAGACAAAATGAAAATAAAGTTTTTTAATAAGGGCTCGCTTCGCTCTCACAATAATTTTTACTCTGAATTGATGCATTGAAACATTTTTTTCCCCATGATATTTTCCAAGTTTACAAAGTATTCGATTACAATACTCCGTATTATTCATATTTACAACCAGGGTATTAAACATTTTAAGAACATTGAATGCATGGACAGCAAGTTGTTTGTTTTCAATCAAGTTTTCATCTTTGTCCAAAAATGTAAATAAATCTTGATGGCTTGGATATTGAGTAAAAAAGCTTTTAAAAAAAGTTATATAATTTTACAACATATCAATTCAATTCAATTCAATCAAATAATTAATAAGTAGAAATTACTAACTAAACAAAAAATTTGAGACTCAGGGCACGCAAACTTCTCGCAATCTATAAGAAATTCCATTAACAATTAGGCACATTTTTCAACTTTTAAAAACCTTGTTCCAAATTCTGAAAATTTCCGTTTGAAGATCCAAAGTTAATAATTGTAATGTGTAGTGTTCAGAGTTATTGTTTAAATTTTTCGAAGCCGATCTTTTGATACAGTCCTAAATTAAAAATAAATAAATCTCTAATGTCTATTACTGATATATGAAGAAAAAAATTGTATTGAAAAGTAGGTACCTCAATAATAAAATCCCATACATTGGCAAAACACTTTCCAAATTTATCATGGGATTTACAATCTTGAGATTTTGTTATATTCTCTCCTAGAAATTTTTGAAAAATCAAAATTGATTTTCTTATTTGTTGGATTATAGCTATTAGCTAGTGTTAACAACATTTTGAATTATGCTAAACTTATGCTAAAATATTGCTAATTCTATTTTAATTAAAGCTAGTCGTATAGTGAAAATATTAGCATACCATAAAGTTTCATACATTCATTCGTTTTTCCGATTGAAAAATTTTTGAGTTCAATGTGGATATCTAAATTTGACAGGCTCGCATTAATCCCTGTGTAATTTCCCAAAGTTGAATTTTCTAAATACTTAAGGAAATTGTTATGCATTTTTCAATAGAAATTAAATTTTTACAAAATTTTTGTTGACATAAACGCAATAAACGTAGCATGGCCAATCATCAGGTTTTAATTCCGAATAAGATGGGATATCAGCTTCCATTAGACTAAATTGGGAAATTTTTAAGAGAAATTGTAAAATTTTTAAAGGGAAATGGAGTAAAGAGTAAATTATTTACCAATTTGGATCGTTAAAAAATTCATCTTTAGCTACTACCTATAATTTAAATTGAACAAATATTAAAGAATATCTTCGAATTCTGGGCTAAAAGTCAAAAGCCCATTTGAAACCGAAAATATCCTTTAAGTTACATTGAGTTACATTTATCCAATTATTACATTCGGTTGAAATTGTCTATATTTATGTTTACTTAATTAAATACTCCGTATTCTTTGGGTCGACGAAAAAAAAACATTCGCTTAAGGACATCGACTTAAAACCTTACACATTTAAACAACGACGCTTTACCAACGACTTTAGGTCATGCACACTTTACCATTTT